>JAAGEH010000021.1:7255739-7283093 GCA_011751065.1 Lasiurus cinereus
AGGCTGCAGGTGGGTAGGTACTCAGGCTGCAGGTGGATACTCAGGCTACAAGTGGGTACTCAGGCTACAGGTGAGTAGGTTCTCAGGCTGCTGGTCTGGTACTCAGACTGCATTGAGGGCCCTGAAGGACCCCTGGGGATGAGGGTGATGAGGACTTGGACCTGGACCTGGCTGGTGGTGCTGAGAAAGAAGGTGGAGAGCAGGGCCTGTGGAGACAATTTTTTAGGCAGAACAAATGAGATGTGGAGGCTGCCAAGATAAAGAAAATGGGATAGGTGGTGGTGAGCTTGCTGCTGAGCCCTAAGATTTTAGGCCTGGGTGATTGGGAGAATGGGGTTGTCACAGGCATAGAGAGCAGAATGGGAAGCCGACCTGAGGGCAGGCTCCATCCTGGATGAGAGGCAGGGCTTCTGCACAGCCCCCGGGGGGGGGGGGGGGGGGGAGGCTATTTTGTCAGGTCAAGGCTGAGCTTCAACAAAAAGCCTTTCACTGAAAGAACGTTCACATGCTTGAAATATTTGATTAGAAATAGAATTTTAGACCTTTGCTATCAGGATTGTCAACAACAATTACATTACCTTGAGATTGAATGATTTTTAATTAACTTTTTTTATAAGGGCTCTCTTCCTCCACTGAATCCCTATTGTTCTTTATTTATAGTGTTTTTTTATTTAGAAGTAATTTCTTTAAAAAAGTATGTCTTTATTGATTTCAGAGAGAGGAAGGGAGATTGTAGAGAAATAGGACCATCAGTGATGAGAAGGAATCATTGGCTGCCTCCTGCACGCCCCCTACTGGGGATTGAGCCAGCAATCCAGGCATATGCCATGAACCGTGACTTCTTGGTTCATGGATAAGTGCTCACCATTGAGCAACACCGGGTGGGCTAGAAATAATTTCAAGTTCATCAGAAATTAGAAAGAACTATATGCTCTTCATCTAGATTCACTAGTTATTTGTGTTTAGCTAACGTTTTGCCATAATTTGCTCAATCTTCCCTTCCCTCCCTATCCCCACCTCTATCTGCACACAGATTTATGTTTGTTTTTGAATCATCTGAGAGCAAGTTGCAGATGATATTCTTTCCTCTAAATCTTTCAGTGTGTATTTTTTAAGAACAAGGACATTTTTTTTAGTAGAACCACAGTTTATACATTAGAATCAGGAGGAAATATAATGTTGGTAGAATTTTGTTAGCTAACGTGTATGTCATTAACATTTTGCCAGTTCTGGTAGTATCTGAGTATCAAGGTCTCTTTAGTCTCCTTTAATTTTGGACAGTTTCACTAACTTTTCTTATGCCTTTTGATGACCTTGACATTTTTGAAGACCACAGGCCTGTTTTTTTTATAGAATGTGCCTCACTTTGGGTTTGTCTTTCATTCTTTGTGATTGGATTCAGGTTTTATATTTTTGGCAAAAATATCACAGAAGATAAACACACATGCATGAACATACATGTATACATACTTGTATTAGGGTTTTTTAAATGTTTTCTTTTTATCATGTTAAGTTTGTAACATGAATTTTTTTGAGTTATGATCAGCTTCTCATTCATTTTGCAGCTAACTTTCTTAAATTTAAACTTTAGTTAAAATTTTTCTTTTTCCATTAAATAGTAATTCACTAGGTCAGTGGTTGGCAAATTCATTACTCAACAGAGCCAAATATCAACAGTACAATGATTGAAAAATCTTTTGAGAGCCAAATTTTTTAAACTTAAACTTCTTCTAACGCCACTTCAAAATAGACTCGCCCAGGCCTTGGTATTTTGTGGAAGAGCCACACTCAAGGGGCCAAAGAGCTGCATGTGGCTCACAAGCCACAGTTTGCCGACCATTGCATTAGGTTGTTAAGCTTATGTAGATTTTTTTTAATATCAATAATTTGTTGAATTCTTTGTTTGCCTTTAAATGAAATTCAGAGTGGTGGTTTCTGTGCTGTGGGTCTTTGTTTTTTTACATAGTTAATACCATTTCATGTAGCTGCTCCATTACAGAGCCATATGCCCCATTTCTAGGATCATAGCGCTTGTCTTGAACTCACTTTCTGAGTCTCCAAAGTATAGTAATCTCTGATGATTATCTGGCTGCCTCCACTGCTGCAGCTTCCCCCCTGCTTGCTTTTTGATCTTCAGCTTGCAGATTAGCCATTCTCTTGTAGCTTTTGGAGAATATGATATTGTAAATAGAGATTTGTTTGAAGGCAGTTTTTTCCCTAGAGGTTGGCTGGGAACCAAATAAATCTCTATTTTAGGGTTTAACTATACAGTAATAATTAAAGCAAAGTATAGAAAAGAAATAGGGTACAAAATTACCAGCTGTTCTTTTGCTTGCACATTTTGGTTAATAAGATGTGTTTTTTACTGATATTATAAAAGCTTCTACCTCTTGGAACATACTGGACTTACACTAATTTTTCCAAACTATTTCTAACCAATTTTGTATAATTGGTCATTCTTTTGAAAATTTTTTTTTTAAGCATTGGGATCAGTTGAGACTTAGGAACAAATGCATTCCTTAAACATCCAGTAATTGCATCTCCTTTTGTCTTACTAAAGGTTAAAACTGCTTATAAGTGTGCATGTGTTTTACGAGATACCATAAATCCATACCTTCTGCGGAGAATGAAATCAGATGTCAAGATGAGTCTTTCTTTACCGGATAAAAATGAACAGGTCTGTAAATCCAGGAGTTACCAAAATATTCCTAAAGCATGGTGTACCTCTCTGTCACTCTACGTTTTAGATGCATAATTGGTGAGGGTAATTAATAGGTGTGGTTGAGGGGCTGTGGGTAGGCTGATCTGCATCTGTATATACAAATATATGACAGGTGAGTCTGCAGGGGCATCTGCCCTCAGCAGGACTCCTCCTGTGGTTCAGTTTTAGATCTCTTATTAACCCGTGGATTCCTGCAGCTACTTTCTCTAAACCTTGTTGTTTTCCAAGTCCTCAGTTCATTCATGCTACAAAGTGTGTTAGGCGCCAGTCATATCTAGGAGTTAACAGTGAATGAAGCAAACACACATTCATTCTTGAGGAGAGACAGCCATACATAAAGAGATACATCAGGTGGCAGTGCTAGTAAGTGTGGAGATAAAGATGAGGCAGGATATGGGGGTAGGGATGATGAGGGTAAGGATTTGGGGAAGCAGACTTTTATAAGGGAAGCAGAGAAGTCCTCTAATAAACTGTCATTTGAACAGAGGCCTAAAGAAGGTGAAGGAGGGAGTTATAGGGGATTTGGGAGGAAGAGTATTCTAGGCAGATGGAAAGTGGGGGTACATTCAAGGAGGCCAGTGTGCTGTGGCGCAGGAGCAAGGAGAGGGCTCAACGGAACAAGTCAGGTTGCTGGCCAGATCACCAGGGCCACTGCGCATGGGGAAGACTTGAGAGGAAATTCATAGTAAGATCCCCTGATGGGGAGTGACATCATCTGCTTAGGCTTTTGAGGAATCATCCTTTTACATTTCATCCTAATGTCCTGTTATCTCAATAGATGATCACACCTTCTGTTCAGCATCTAAAAATAAAGGCCTTGTAGATTTCGAGTGTTGAAATTCTAAAGGATCTGGGAAATTGGTCATCAAGGCTACATTCATGGCTGCTTCTTCTCCTCACAGTAGAACTCATCTCCAGATTTAGTTGTAGTCTTAGCACTCCCCACAGGCTCCCACCCACCGGCCGCTCAGGCTACAATCCTCTGACTGCCTCCTATTCCTCATTAACCAGTGGCTGTGGTGATTCATTCTCTCCTCTCTCTGCTTCACATCCTCATAAGTCAATGGGGTCATCCGATGGCCTGGCCGTTGGCACTCCCCAGTCCTCTCAATATTGCAGTGTTGCTGGGTACCTTCAATATCCCTCTCCTCACCAAGAATACCGATTTAGCTTATTTGCAAATTTTATTTTTACTATGGAATCCCAGAATGCCTCTTCTTGTATTCCATGCAGCAGCCAAGGCAAATTGCTTCCGATTTTTAAAAATGTCCCACTTTTCTTCTCATTTGCACCTTAACCCCCTCTGCCTGAAAGTTTTCCCATCCCTCCACAAGCACACACACACAGAGGTTCCACTTGGGAGCCTCATTAGGCTCCACTGGACTGGACTCCAAAGTCGGGATTTTGTCTTTTCCATCTTCGGGTTTCGCCTGGCACCCGAAACAGTGATTTGCAGACTTTAGGCACCTTACTTGTTTAATTAACTTGTGATTGAGAGGGGAGGCTTTTTTCTATTGCCATTTTTAAAGGACTGAAATATGAATTTAAGAAATTAAGAATTATGAACACTCGGGTTCTGTTTTAGAAGGATTACTCAGCAAACATTGAAGAGGAAAGAAAATGGAGGAAGGGGATGAGTCAGCCAGTCTCTCTAGAGTCTTGGGAACAGAGGTGTGGGCCTGACTTGAGGCAAGGGGGCATTATGGGAGGTGAGCCTCCCAGCATGTAATGGCTAGGATGGAGCAAGCTCTGAGCACCTGGTCCAGAGCTCTCCTGTGAGCAGGAAACCAGTCTTCAGGGACTCTCAGTACAATGGGGTGAGGACTAGGAGATGGACAAATGACAGAAATAGGGGTTGATGAGAGGAGGGAACTGTACTCATTGTTCAGTTCTGAGATAGGGCTTCATTTTGTTTTTTTAAACAAGATACATTGTTAAAATTGCATGCATTGTGCTGTTGGATTAGGAAATTTCATTGATATTTTAATTATTTTATTCTGTTAAAATGTTTTTTGAAATTATAGTGTGGTGTTTTTTTTTTGGTTTTATTTTCTCCCCCATAGGTCTTATTTTGCCGACTTACAGATGAGCAACATAAAGTCTACCAAAATTTTATTGATTCCAAAGAAGTTTACAGAATTCTCAATGGAGAGATGCAGGTCAGTAAAGTGAGAGAAGCTAGAGACAGGAAGGGAAACAGAGAAAGAATGGATACCAGCACCAGTCAGAGGTTCACTGTTGCTAGCTCTCTCTTTTTTATTTTTGTTTGTTTAATCCCCACCTGAGGATATTTTTCCCATTGCTTTTTCAGAGAGTAGAAGGAAAGGGAATAGAGAGGGAAGGAGTGAGAGAGAAAGAAAAAGAGAAACATCGATGTGAGAGAGACACAAAACTGGCCCCTGCACACATACTGACCCGGGCATGGGGAGCAAACCTGCAATCCAGGGACATGCCCTTTGCCAGGAATTGAACTTGTGGCCCTTTAGTACACAGGCCGACACTAACCACTGAACAATGACTGCCAGGGCATCACTGTTGCACTCTTGTAAACATTTTGGTGCAAGTCTTCACTCATTTAGAACTTATACCAGAAGTAAGAGACCACGGCTACACTCTGCATGCTCCCTTTGGTCTGTGCCGAGTACTGTTAAGACTAGAACCCAGCACCGGGGGATCTAGTGGGAGAGCAGCTCTAGATGACAGATCTGATGGTGAGTCCTTTGGGGACTGCTGATTTATGCAGGATGCGGGGAGCAGTCTTGGTCTGCTGGGGTTACTAGGCGCCTAGAGGAAGAATTATCATTATACATTTTTCTGTGATAACATTTCAGTTATTGGCAATACTCAGCAGTCTGTGAGGAAATGTCTGTTCAGTAAGTCTATGTAGTAGGTTTATAATTAGCAATTAAGTCTAAAGCTTCATGTAAACTATTCAGTGTGCTTGTGTTTCAGAATCTTAAATTGTGCTTTATTTATTTGACATGTAAGACTTTCATAATCGTTGACCTGTTCTCATTGGAGTAGCACAGTATGCTTCAAGGTGCACACTTTCCTGCTTATCCATGGGTAGACAGATGAGTGCAGGACAGGGCTACCAGTGTCTGTGGCATCTGCATACTTTTCCTCCAGGTTAAGTCACTTGAGTTATTTTTTTATTTTATTTTTGTTAATCCTCACCCACGGAAGTTTTTTCCATTGATATTTTTAGAGAGAGTATAAAGGAGGGAAGAAGGGTATGAGAGGGGAAAAAAAGAGAAACATCCATGTGAGAGAGAGACATCGATTGTTTGCCTCCTGCACTCACTCTGACTCAGGCTGTTGATGGAACCTGCAATCCATGTACCCATGCCCTTGACCTGGAATTGAACCTGCAACCCTTCAGTGCAGGGACTGATGCTCTAACCACTAAGAACACTAGCCAGGGCTCATAATTTCTTATTTTGTCTTCTATTGGAGGTTTGTTAAATCATTCACATTTATTCATCTCTCCTAAATCTCCCCTAATCTTCAAGTCCCTCCAAGTCTTGAGGCCTTAGATGGTCTACATTTACACTATCCAGTAGATACTGGGTATGAGCCACATGTGTGATTGAAGTGTTCCAGTAGTCACTTAAAAAGGCGAAGAAAGATGGCAAAATCAGTTTTAATGATACATTTATTGAATCTGATGTATCCAAAATGCTTTAATATCTAATCAATAATTATTGAGATATTTACTCTTTTTTTTTTTTTGTACTTAAGTTTTCAAAATTGAATAGTTGACCCTTAACTCAAGGGTTGGGGTGCTGGTACCCACCCCACACAAAAATCTGCTTTTAACTTTTGACTCCTCAAAAACTTAACTACACTGAGTAGCCAGATTATTATGATCTCTGAACGCATAATAACCTGGCCACTCAGCATATATAAGATGCCCAGTGCATGAATTCGTGCATGGTTGGGGTCCAGCCAGCCTGGCCAGGGGGAGGGGACATGGGCGATTGGCCGGCCTGCCTGCTGGTCGAACTCCTGGTGGAGGGGACAATTGCATATTAGTCTTTTATTATATAGAATATACACTGAGTGACTAGATTATTATGCATTCAGAGATCATAATAATCTGCCCACTCAGTGTATAATCATCCCTTGGTATCCGAGGAGATTGGTTTAAGGACCCCCATAGATACCAAAATCCAAAGATGCTTATGTACCTTATATAAAATGGCATAGGACAATGCATACAATCGGCCCTCTGCATGCATGATTCTCAGTCTTGGATCAGAAACACCATTTCCATCAGCAGTTGGTTGAATCAAAGGATGCTAAGCCTGTGGATACGGAGGGCTGACTGATTTATTGAAAAAGTTTGTCTTCAGTTCAAAGGGTCAGTCTATTTACACTTTGGCTCCTCTCAGTTCAGACCAGCCGCACTTAGTGCTGTGGCCACACAGGGCTGTGACTGCTGTGTTGTAGGCAAAGGCTGGGGAAGAAACATAAGTTAGGTGACACTGGGGATTTTTTGACAATGTTCCTGATTTATACAGATCCTTTATAGTGTATTTGTTTAACTGTTATTTACTAGTCAGAATTGTCATAGTCTTTGACTACTGTCTCAGTTTATGACTTATCTTTTCCTGATTGAGCTTTTAGACTGGAGAGTCAATGTGAGTTGTGCTCTGAAAACTGTGATGGAGACCCTACTGCCAGGCTTGGAGGCAGAGCTCCCCTGCTGTGTGTCCTGCAGAGTGAACCACCACACATTTTTCCCATTTATGTGTTTCCCGTGCACTATTATTTCTCATATGATGCTAGTGGAAACCTCTGACTCGTATTAAATTATAGAACTTTTAGTGAGTCCTCAGGAGTGTACTGTTTCAGTGCATTTGAAAGTTGTGTTATTGATTTCTGATAATTGAAATGGGCATGACTTTTTAAAAATTATTTTTAATTTTTAAATTTTATTTATTGATTTGAGAGAGAGTAGAGAAAAAACCCCACACTGATTTGTTGTTTTGCTTATTTATTTATTCATCTGTTGATTCTATTTATTTTTGTATTTTGTTAAATCTTTATTGTTCAGATTATTACAGTTGTTCCTCTTTTCCCCCCCATAGCTCCCCTCCACCTGGTTCCCTCTACCCACCCCATGCCCTTAATTCTCCCTCCCCCCACCCCATTGTCTTCATCCATAGATGTATGATTTTTGTCCAGTCTCTTCCTGCATACCCCACACTCCTTTTACCCCAAGGATTGTCAGTCCACTCCCTTTCTATGCCCTGATTCTATTATATTCACCAGATTATTCTGTTCATCAGATTTTTAATTCACTTGATTTTTAGATTCACTTGTTGATAGATATGCATTTGTTGTTCATAATTTTTATCTTTACCTTTTTCTTCTTCCTCATCTTAAAGAATAACTTTCAGCATTTCATATAATACTGTTTTGGTGGTGGTGAACTCCTTTAGCTTTTTCTTATCTATGAAGCTCTTTATCTGACCTTCAGTTCTGAATGATAGCTTTGCTGGGTAGAGTAATCTTGGTTGTAGGTTCTTGCTATTTATCACTTTGAATATTTCTTGCTAGTTCCATCTGGCCTGCATAGTTTCTGTTGAGAAATCAGCTGACAGTTGTATGGGTGATCCTCTTATAGGTAACTAATTGTTTTCCTCTTGCTCCTTTTATTATTCTCTCTTGGTATTTTAATTATGATGTGTCTTGGTGTGGTCCTCTTTGGATTTCTTTTGTTTGGGGTTCTCTGCACTTCCTGGACTTTGTAAGTCTATTCCTTTCACCAGGTGAGGGAAGTTTTCAGTCATTATTTCTTCAAATAGGTTTTTAGTGTCTTGCTTTCTCTCTTCTTCTTGCATCTCCCTAATTCAGATGTTGGTACACTTGAAGTTGTCCCAGAGGCTCCTTACACTATCTTCATATTTTTGGATTCTTTTTTTTTTTTTCTTTTCCGGTTGGGTGTTTTCTGCTTCTTTGTATTTCAAATCTTTGACTTGATTCTTGCAATCTTCTAGTCTGCTGTTGGATCTCTGTATATTATTCTTTATTTCAGTCAGTGTGTGCTTAATTTCTAGTTGTTTTTTTTCATATCTTTGAGGGTCTCATTAAATTTATCGGCCTTTTTTAGAAAATTCTTGAAAAACCTTATGACAGTGGTTTTGAACTCTATATCCAATCATTTACTTTCCTCCATTTCTTTCATTTGTGACCTGTTTCTTTGTCTACATTTTACCTGCTTCCCTGAGTTGATAGAGTGGCTTTGTGTGCTAGGTGTCCTCTAGGGCCCAGTGGCTCAACCTCCCCAGTTCCCTGAGATGGACACTCTTGGTGCACCCCTCTGTGGGCTGTGTGCACAGTCTTGTTGTAGTTAAGCCTTGATTTTTGTTGGTATCACTGGGAGGAATTGACCTCCAGGCCAGTTGGCTGTGAGGATCAGCTGTGTCTACGATGGGAGAACTTTTGTGTTGGAGACACCTTTATAGGGCAAGACTTACTTCAGTGGGGCTTTGGTGCTCACTGATTCTGCCCTCTGAGTGTGTCCCTTATAGATCTGAGGAGCTGTAAACTGTATGGTCCTACTCTGACCCCTGGGTATACTGGCTCTTGGATCTCCAAGGAGGTGCTAATTTAGCCTCTGCCTGAGACCCTAGCAAGAGCTATGGAGAGATCTGCAGATTCCTCTTATTTGTTGGGGTTTTGGAGGTGCCCAGATGAGGCCCAGCTGTGAAGCAATGCAAGTTGGTGTGGGGCCTTGGGCCTTCTTTTAGATGTTCTGGGTCTTTCTGACTCAGCTACAGTTTGTTAGGTAAGTTTAGATCTCAGAGGACCAGGCCATTCATATGCAAAAGCCTCTGCACACAGCTGGGGTGGAGCGGAATCTCAATGGCTTCCCATCAGCCCTACCCTAAGAGACCCTGGGTCTCAGTGTCCCTCTGTTATTGCTGCAACCACCTCTGAGAGAAAGCCACCCTTGAGTTCCGCCCTCTGTCAGACAGTCCAGTTTCTCCCCAAATGAGTCTGGGTTTCCAGGGTCTCACCCAGAACTGGAGTTCAGAGCAGTTGGGAGCTTGTGTCTCTCTTTGGATTGAAAAAGACAGCCATGTACTCAGTTGCCACACGCACCTCCATACCTCTGCACTTTACTTCCACGGCTCCTCTGAGTCTCAATATGCTTCTCTCTTCCCTCCTAGTTGTAGAATTTCCACTTAGCCAGCCGTCCTGTGGTTCTGGTTGACGTCCGTTTGGTTATAGTTTTGAAGTGGTTGTGCTAGGCAGTAAGTTCAGATGTTTACCTATGCTGTCATTTGGTTTCTCCTGACGTTTTTTTATTTGTACGTAAAAGATGAGTCAGTTTTATATATTACATTTTTCTGATGCTGTGAGCTGCACGCCTTTTATTCTAGCGAGGGGAATAGATAATCTGTAATTGAATATGACCCCCACAGATATGTTTGGCCCAGTAGAATTTTTTTGTTTCTAGAGAACTTGCCCTACCAGGAAAAGAAGGTGAGTGAGGGTTGATTTCGTCTAGCTCCTCATATGCTGTGGTTAGGGAGGAAGCTAAGAAGCGAGTGAAGAATTCCTTCTCCATATCGAACAGCCTCCTCCCCTCCTTTTTGAGCGACTGTGAGTTTACACCAAGTGCTCTAGAGTGCACATGTTCTTTTATGCCCTAGGTTTTCTCTGGACTAGTAGCCTTGCGGAAAATCTGCAACCATCCTGATCTCTTTTCTGGAGGCCCCAAGACTCTCAAAGGCATTTCTGATAATGAACCAGATGAAGATCAGTTTGGATACTGGAAACGTTCTGGGAAAATGATTGTTGTTGAGTCCCTGTTGAAGATATGGTACAAGCAGGGCCAGCGAGTACTGCTGTTTTCTCAGTCAAGGCAGGTGAGCAGACAAAGCTCATGCAGGAGACAAGTTGGTTCCTTATGGCTTATAATTCAAAATACAGAATATAATCTAAAGTAATGATTCCCTCAGCAGCTATACCTCCTGATACTGGGGTGGCAGCCGGCTAATCTCTTTGGGAGCTTAGATCTCGATCTCGATCTCTCTCTCTCTCTCTCTCTCTCTCTCTCTCTCTAGGTTTGGTGCCCAGAAGTTGGCTTTTTAAAAAGGCTTAGTTACCATGTGATTCTGGGTCTGGGCAAGTTTGGACCTGAACTCAAATAAATGTTCACCTATTTACAAAACTTATAAAAATTAACAGCACGGAAATCCCAAAAATACTCGTAGCAATTTTTGTCCCTCAAAGCAAGAAATCCTTTTAATGTGACTGTTGGAAAGATGTGATTGCTTACACAAATGTGAAAGCACTCACAGAAGTGTGCATTTAATTTTTAAACTCTTATCCCCCATCCTCTCTCCCAAACAGATGTTGGACATACTTGAAGTTTTTCTTAGAGCCCAGAAGTATTCCTATCTCAAAATGGATGGTACCACGACCATAGCTTCAAGACAGCCACTGATCACAAGATACAACGAGGTGACCAGTGACTGGCAGTGATGCTGAAGCTGCTGCTGAATGCAGGGGCAGGCGTGCTATACCGCCTGAATGTGCTGGGTCTGGGTTGGGCAGCAGGGGGAGAGGTAGTTTGTTTGTTTGTTTGTTTTTTTAAATATATTTTATTGATTTCTTATAGAGAGGAAGAGAGAGGGATAGAGAGTTCGAAACATCGATGAGAGAGAGACATCGATCAGCCGCCTCTGCATGTCCCTTACCGAGGATGTACCCGCAACCAGGATACATGCCCTTGACCGGAATTGAACCCGGGACCTTCCAGTCCGCAGGCAGACGCTCTATCCACTGACCCAAACTGGTTTTGGTGCGAGAGGGAATTTTTGCTTTTAACTCTGCATTTCTGGATTATTGATGTGTGGTCTGTGTGCCTTTAAAATTATTAATGTGTCTATATTTTTTCTTGAAAACCCAACTTTTACATATCAACTAATATTGCTATTAAAGTAGGAGTTGTGAGATGGCGTCATTGACTGACCAGGTCTTTAGTCCCTAGCCCATGCCTTATATCAGGGCCATTTCCCATGGGTGGAGTATGGGCGGCAGAAGTGAAGGGTCTCTCTGGTCCTAAGTGTGTGCACTCAGTGTTTTGTGTCTTACTCTAGGACACGTCCATATTTGTGTTTCTTCTGACCACTCGGGTGGGTGGCCTCGGAGTCAACCTGACAGGAGCCAACAGAGTCATCATCTATGACCCCGACTGGAACCCAAGCACAGACACGCAGGTCTGTTTATTTTTTAAAAGGAGTGTATTGTTGATATAGTTGGCCCCTGAACAACACGGATTTGAACTGCATGAGTCCACTTATTTGAGGCTTTTTAAAAATAAGTACAGTAAATGTTCTTTGTTGTCTTTATGATTTTCTTTTTTCCAGCTTACTTTATTGTGAGACTACATACAACATACACAGTATGTGTTTACTGACTGTTTATGTTATGGGTTAGCTTCAGCAGTGGGCTGTCAATAGTTAAGTTTTGGAGTGAAGTTACCTCGGGTTTTTGTGCAGGTCAGCAGCTGGTTATGGGCCACACCTGGGTGTCCACAGGGCCCTGCAAGCTCTGTGCTCCAGGTTGCTGCTGGCCTTCAGCATGAAGAGAATGTTCTTATGTTCATTCTCAACCTCCATCACCAGGTCTGATGAAGGGAATGCTACAGGCTCATTGTTTTTCAGGTAGAGATAGCAGTCTCTCTGTCACTTGCCAGTTTGTCTTCCTAACAAGCCTGAGGTGTGTTAGCCGCAGTAGCTAACATTATGACTGTGGGAGTGGAGGGCAGCACTCAGCCACTTCTCCTTAGACAGTGCTTGTCATTGGGAGGGCTTTATCAACATGTGCTCTTTGCTGCAGGCCCGGGAGCGTGCGTGGAGGATCGGCCAGAGGAAGCAGGTGACGGTGTACCGGCTCCTCACTGCGGGCACCATCGAGGAGAAGATATACCACCGGTCAGTTCAACTGGGCCTGCTCTCCTGCGCAGTGTGTGCAGGACAGAACCCACTGCCAGGGCAGGCAGCCGTCTTTTATAAAGCAACTAGAGGCCTGGTGCATGAAATTCGTGCATAGGGATGTGGGGTGTGTCCCTCAACCCAGCCTGCACCCTCTCCATTCTGGGACCCCTCGAGGGGTGTCCTACCAGGATCGGGCCTAAATGGGCAGTCAGACATCCCTCTCACAATCCAGGATTGCTGTCTCCCAACTGCTCGCCTGCCAGATTGCCCCTAACTGCTTCTGCCTGCCAGCCTGATCGACACCTAACTGCTCCCCTGCCTGCCTGATTGCCCCTAATTGTCCTCCCCTGCAGGCCTTATCACCCCTAACTTTCCTCCCCTGAAGGCCTGGTCCCTCCTAACTGCCCTCGTATGCCAGCCATCTTGTGATGGCCATCTTGTGTCTACATGGGGGCATCCATCTTGTGTGTTAGAGTGAGTCAATTTGCATATTACTCTTTTATTAGATAGGACTAGAGGCCCAGTGCTTGACATTCATGCACGGGTAGGGTCCCTAGGCCTGGCCAGTGATCAGGGTCTGTCGGGGCCTTCCTTCATTCCATTCTGCCTCCTGGTGGTCAATGCATATCATGGGGAGCGATCAAACTCCTGGTGGTTGCTATAAAGTGGTTTTTGAAATTTTTATTTTGTTTTTTATATATATTTTTTTTACTAAAATAAGCTTTATTTTAATTTTTTAAAATGGCTTGTGAGTTTTTTAAAAGGTGTCTTTGAACATGGTCATTGTTCTAATTTATTAAACTTTAAGAACTGCTTCTGTTTAAACTTCATACTATTGTTAAAGAAATTTTCCTGCCTCCTATAGTGTGCCGTCTTTTTTTCAGAAAAATTTTAAGACATGACAGAATTGAAATGCTAACAATATTGGTATTTATACATAGCATGTGGGTGTGACTAATGTGCATGTGACTGGCAGTGTGATCTGCATGGGTGTGACTGGCATGGGTGTTGTGTTCACCTTGGCTCATTAGTCCAATAGAGGAAGGTTGACCAGGACACCTGTTTCTTCCTCTGTTTTTCTCTCTGTGAAGAGGAGGGATTTGAGCAAGGAACACTTAAACTGTGGAATGGAGATATTGCCAGTTTCGCCCCTCCCATGCTAAAGACTGTTGGGCCACATCCTAGTTCATAAAGGGAGGCCCCTGTTCTTCACCATGTGCTGGGCCACTTGTAGGACCATACGTGTTCTTCAGGGGCTTGGCTGTGAGAGGGCTAGAGACCAGTTGAGTCCTGAAAGGGAGAGCTCTCCTCTTAGAAATATATGCCTTCGCCTGAAGAATAAACCACTAAGTGGGGCAGGGTTGCTTTATGGAAGGATCTGGGCAAGAATGGAGTGTGGCTCAGTAGGTGGAAGCTGGTGAGGTAGCCTTATGTGAAAACATTGCAAAGCCCAGGTGAGGTTTGCTGAGCCTGTCATAGGAAGGGGCCCTGGTCCAAGAGTTTGCAGCGTAGACAGGCTGTGGGCCACTTGATTGTAAGGAAAAAGGTATTTCTTGAAATGTGATGACTATTGGAATTTGCAGAAACCCCCATGGGGTATCCTAATATATAAAAACCCTGGGTCGTAATGACCAAAGGCTGACCAACCAGAAGTCAGTGCTGGCCCTGTCCTCAAGCAGGCAGTAAAGGGCAATCAGACAAGCAGAGGGGTTAGGGGTGACCAGGTAGGCAGACCAGTGGTTAGGGGTGATCAGATAGGTAGGTGAGCGGTTAGGGGCAATCAGGTAGGCAGATGGCCCCTTGCAGTGCTGACCCTGCCCCCCAGTAAAAGAGAGGGAGGCCCAGGCCAACCAAGCCATTGCACTCCAGCCTGTTGCCTGCAGAGGAAGGCCACGGGTGGCAGTGGAGGGAAGTCAGCACTGCACAGATGGAAGCAGTGGCAGCAGCCTAGGGAAGGAAAGCCCCGATTGACACTGATCTCAGGCCAGGCCTAGGGACCCTACCCGAGGGGTCCCGGATTGTGAGAGGGTACAGGCCAGCTGAGGGGACCCCTCTCCCTCGAGTGCATGAATTTTCATGCACTGAGCCTCTAGTTCTATCTAATAAAAGAGCAATGTGCAAATTGACTGTCCTCTGCTACACTCACAAGCCACGCCCACCAGCCAATCAGAGCTAGGGTGCAAATTAACCCAACCAAAATGGCTATAGCCACAGAGAGAGCAGGAGGAAGGCTTGAATTGCCCCTGGTGATGGAGGAAGCCAAACTTTCTACAAACCCTGTCGGGCCCAGGCCTTTGCTTAAGGCAATAAAATTTCAATGGTAGCTGCCACTGAGTGAGGCTTGGGTTGCCCCTGTTGATGGAGGAAGTCAAGCTTTCCGGACACACTGGATGGCCCAGGCCTCCGCTTATGGCAACAAAGTTTCAGTGGCTGTGTAAGCAAAAGGCTTGGCTCTCCTCCAGGCTACAAAGTTTCAATTGTAGAAGATAAATAAATCCCAGATACCAGGGCCTCCACTTGGGTTGCTGGGGGGCGTGACTGGCCTGCAAACTACCACAGACTCCTCACCCAGGCCACCCCATGCCCCAAGGGAACACCCACCCTGATCCAGGACCTCTTTCAGGGCAAACCAGCTAGCCTCCACCCGTGCAGCAGGCCTCTATCCTATCTAATAAAAGATTAATATGCAGATTGACCATCACTCCAACACACAAGATGACTGCCCCCATGTGGTCAAAGATCCTGTCCCCATGTGGACACAAGATGGCCACCACAAGATGGCCAGCAAGGGAGGGCAGTTGTCAGGGACCAGGCCTGCAAAGGAAGACAGTTGTGGGCGATCAGGCCAGAAGGGGAGGGCAGTTGGGAGGCATCAGGCCTGCAAGGGAGGGCAGTTGGAGGTGATCAAGCCTGCAGGGGAGGGCAGTTAGGGTTGACTAGGCCTACAAGGGAGGGCAGTTAGGGGCAAACAGGCTGGCAGGCAGGTGAGCAGTTAGGAGCCAGAAGTCCTAGATTGTGAGAGGGATGTCCAACTGCCCATTTAGGCCCTACCTGGATCAGGCCTAAATGGGCAGTCGGATATCTCTCTAGGGGTCCCAGATTGGAGAGGTAGCAGGCTGGGCTGAAGGACACCCTCCCCCGCATGCACGAATTTCGTGCATCAGGCCTCTAGTAAATAATAATAAGGTATTATTTCTAACTTACATTCTGTAAAACATGGGAGACCACCTGATATTTTGTATGCTTTTTGAATGGTAATGTCCAAGGCTAGAACTTTTAGGCATTGTTTTGACACCAGTATAGCCGTAATTATCATGTCTCTCTTACATTGTTTTATAATTAGAATTTTGAGGCAGATCTAAGTATTGTTTCATACCAGTTTACTTTTTATCTTTAGACAAATCTTCAAACAGTTTTTGACAAATAGGGTGCTAAAGGATCCAAAGCAACGGCGGTTCTTCAAGTCCAATGACCTTTATGAGCTGTTCACTCTGACGAGTCCTGATGCATCCCAGGGCACTGAAACAAGTGCTATTTTTGCAGGTATTGCAGAAAGTCGTTTAACTTGAAGGAATAACTGATATAAGAATTATAAAATGTAACATGAGTGTGTTTTTCCTTTTATAGGAACTGGTTCAGATGTTCAAACACCTAAACGCCACTTAAAAAGAAAACTTCAGCTGGCCTTTGGAACAGACCATAACATTCCAGTATGCAAAAAGTTCCCTGATTCTAATGCACCTGCCAGCGATGGCACAGCATCAGCAAAGAAATCCGCAGCTATAGGAGCTGCAGTAAATGCAGTGCCTTCTAATCAAGATGACCCTTTGCGAGAGGCCCCTCAGCCACCTGGCACTGGAGCTCATGGTGACAGACTTGTTGAGGAGACAGGCGCAGTGTGTAGACTGGAGGACTCACCAGTGCTGAGTGCAGAAGAGGAGTGTTTTCCAAGAATCAGTGACACAGGCAGTACATCTGGTGGGGAAAGGATTGGTGAAAAACAAGGTCTTTCTGATAAAAGAGAAAGCTGCCAGGTACAAACTGAACCTCTTTGGAAGAATGGACAAATGGACAATAACTTTTATAAACACAAGTCGAAAACAAAACATAGTGTGGCAGAAGAGACCCAGGAGACACTTTTGAGGCCAAAGCAAAAGCCTAGGAATTCCAAGTGCCGCAGAGACGCCAAGTTTGAAGGAACTCGAATTCCACACCTTGTGAAGAAAAGAAAGTACCGGAAGCAGGACAGTGAAAATGAGCATGAAAGCAAGCAGCAGAACAATGATGACTATGTTCTAGAAAAGCTTTTCAAAAAATCAGGTAATCCTCTCTGGCTGGTGTTTGCTCAGTGGTTAGTGTCGGCCTGTGCACCGTAGGGTCGAGTGCCATTCCTGGTCAAAGGCATGTACTTGGGTTGCAAGTTCAATCCCTGGCTCTGGTTGGGGCATGTGCGGGAGGCAACCAATAGATGTCTCTCTCACATTTATGTTTCTTGCTCTTTCTCTTTCTCCCTCCCTCCCTCCCTCCTCACTCCCCTATCCCACTACACATATATACACTCTCCTCACTCCCCTATCCCACTACACATATATACACTCCTCCTCTTTCCCTCCCTTTCACACTATCTAAAAATCAATGGGAAAAAATAGCCTTGGGTGAGGATTAACAAATAAAAGTCAGGCAATCCTGAGCTGAGTTTACCACAGGTGTGCTGGGGACAGAGCATGAGCAGGCCACTTCTAGCAGTAGCAGTCTCTACTGACAGTGCTATCAGCTGGAAGTAACTTTTTCTTCTAAAATTAAGATTTGAAATTTATTTACATTTTTGAAAATTATATTCACCTCTCCCTTTTGAAGACCTAGAATTTGAAAATTTGGAGAACTATAGTACTTGACATAACTACTTACCGGAGGGGTGCAATGCTTTAAATGGATTTGTCCTATCTGAACATTAATAGGAAATTTCCCTACATGTTATATTTATCTGATTTTCCAATCACAGGAGAGTGCAGCAACAGGGGGTGAGGGGGTGGGGGGTGGTAATGGCCAGAGGCAGGCATCTGGAAGCAGGAAAGCTGATGGCTGACATCAAGGGAGAACAATTAGGAAGGAGTCTCAGCAATGTGTCAGGGCCCTGGGAACAGGCAGTCCTGCCCAGCTTGTCATCTGTCCCTGGGGTGTAGTCTTGTTTAGGCCTGAACAGGTCTTTGGGATAATTCTCTGTTCAAGGAGGCAGCTTAGGATGGCATTTCAGAGAGCAACTGTTGGGACCTGATGCTTTCCTGTAACTTGTTAACTGCCTTTTCTGCAGTTATTGGTCTGTTTTCTTAGCAAATTACCTGTTTTGTCAAGTTTTCAAGTTCATTTGCATAGAGACATAGAAAATACTCTTGAAATGTTTCTTTTTAACTTACTTATTTTTCAAGATAATTTCCCCCTTGTCATTTCTAATTTCTATGCCCTCCCACACACCTTCCTTTTTTCTTGATCAAGTTAAGCTAGTGGTTTGTCTATTTTGTGATTTTTTTTTTTTAGCAAACCAAGATTTTGATTTATTAATTAGATCCATGATTGTTTTCTACTTCATAATTTTTGCTTTTATCTTCATTACTTTCTTCCTTATGCTTTTGTTTTTATTATGTTTTGGTGAATTTTTTTGACTTTTTATAAAACCATTTGACTTGGAAATGTAGTTCTTGTATTCATTTATTTTTATTGATATAAATATTTAAGGCTATGACTTTTCCACTAATAACTGCATTAAATTAGTCTAATATGTAATATTTTCATAGTCATTACATTTTAGAAGTACTATAATTCTGGTTTATATTTGTACCTTTAATAAAGAATTTTTTTCCTCTTGATTGATTCAGAAAGATAACTTTATTGAGATATAATTCATTTATCATCCCATAGAAGATTTTAAAATTTCCAGATAGGTGGGAAGAGGTGATGTTGAAGTTATGATCGAAGCATCATGCTTCCATCATTGTAAAACAGGGATAATGATAGGCCCTAGCTTATACCGTGTGGTGAAGGTAAGTAGCCACAGCGTGTCTCAGTAAATAAGAATACTCATAGTTTTCCTTTACCTACAACATGCTACTAGACTGTACGGAAGAAAAACTGTGCTTGTTTCCCACCTGAACTAACACGTTTCCTGTTTCCCGTGTTCTTGCTAGTTGGTGTGCACAGTGTCATGAAGCACGATGCCATCATGGATGGAGCCAGCCCAGATTATGTGCTGGTGGAGGCAGAGGCCAACCGAGTGGCCCAGGATGCCCTGAAGGCACTGAGGCTCTCCCGTCAGCGATGTCTGGGAATGGGGGCTGGTGTTCCCACCTGGACCGGCCACCGGTGGGTTTCCGGTGCACCATCGGGAACAAAGTGAGAAATGCTGCCCTGCCATGCTATGAGAAGGCCAGGCAGGGCTGGGCATAGTCAGGGCAGGCATCGGCACTCCCCCTGCTCTCCTTCAGTGGAAAGCCTCAGGAAGGGACGGCCAGCCAACTTGTGGGACTCAGCAAAACACATTTGTAACCTTACCTTCTTCTTTGCTTTTGTTCCTGCTTTCCAAAGACAAGCTTTCAGGGGGAAGGAGAGCTGTTTTGTTAAAACCAGGAGGCGATGCAGATGCTTTCATAAGACATTGCGCCAGCTCCACAGGCGGTGGGGCTGTGCTGCTCAGTCTGCTCTACTGGAAGGGCTTTCCTCCCCGGTGGAGGCAGTGGCCCTGTGTGCTGAACACGCATATTGAGGGGTTCCTGCTGGAGAAGCAGCAGTTCTCCCCAGGAGAATAAAGTAGAGGAAGGGCGGGGCCATGGCTGTGAAAGAAGAATCACACAGAAAAAAGTTTTCCAGGAATAGTTTAGTTGTTGAAAAGGCGTTTTCACTTCTTAGTCACAAAAACAAACATTTTATCTGTGGTTCTTTTCCTTATTTAGGAGTAGATTTGGTCAGAAAAGGAATTCCAGCTTCTCTGTGCAGCATCCTTCTGCAACATCCTCGAAGCAGAAATGCCAGGTAATGTGATAGCCTATCTGCTTTTCACCTGGGAGACTTGATTGCATTCCTAGGAAAATGTAACCTGATTCGGATGTGAAAAAAGTCGCTGGCTAATGCCACCTGCGATTTGTGCTGTCTGCTCTGATTTATGAACTACTTTATTCGAATCTAAAAGGCCAGCTAACTTCCTAACGAAAAAGTCTTTAACCCACGATCTGGAGCAAATTCTCTATTTTGCCCTGAGAAAGTTAATGTGTATCGAGGGGGAGGGGGATTCATATAGGGATAGGTGGCAGGTGGGAGACATGGCCCAGGCAGCTTGCCGCACATGGAGGCTCAGTGGTTCCAAAGACCACTGCCCTCTAGAACAAAGGCCTGGGATGCTTGGCATTCACCAGCTGCCAGAGCTCTGATGGTCTCTCCCACAAGAGCAGCCAGGCTTTGCCCCCTCGGGCCACGCCCCCTCAGTGCTCTCTCTGGTCTTCTGGTTAAGGGCTATGCTACTGATAACCTTTGGAACTGACAGGTTCAGGCTCCTATTTTAGATGAATATGAATAGAGAACCTTTGTTGTTTTTAAGGAAACACATATGAGGTATAAATTAGTATAGAATAAAATGATATAAAGTGAAGAAGAAGTACAACTCAGTATTGTTCCTACCCCACAGTGCCAGCGTAGATCAGGAGAGATTCAGGAGGAAGAGCAGGAGAAGCCCATGGAACTCAGGCTTCCTAGAGGCAGTTTCCTGGCGCCTACTCCCCAGCCCCTCTGCTCATTACCCAGAGCTGCTGCCAAGCGAACACTGTAGCTTTGGGTGTTTTTTTGTTGTTGGTTTTAATACGGGTGGATTTAGATGGTGACTCTCCTTTCCCTTTGTGGTATCTGGTGTTTCATTTTTTTCCCCACGAACTTGACCCCGGGGCCTGGGCTCTCAGAGCTCTGGGAACATTAGTGGGCATAGTTGGACGTTAGATGTACCAGTGTAGTGCTCTTCCTTCTGCAGGACGGCATCATGAAAAAGAATGGGAAAGACCACATCTCGGAGCATTTTAGTGGAAACGTGGAATCTGTGGAGTCCTCATCTGGGGCCCTCGCGTCGTCCTCACTGTTGGCTAAAATGAGAGCCAGAAACCACCTGATTTTGCCAGAGCGACTGGAAAGTGAAAATGTGCCCCCTCATGAGGCTTGCGTCCCAACACCCTCCAGCACAGAGCACGATGACCTCCTGGTGGAAATGAGGAACTTCATTGCCTTTCAGGCCCACGTGGATGGCCAGGCCAGCACGCAGGAGATTCTGCAGGAGTTCGAGTCCAAGTTATCAGTTTCCCAGTCTTGTGTCTTTCGAGAACTGTTGAGAAACCTCTGCACGTTTCATAGAACTTCTGGTGGGGAAGGAATTTGGAAACTCAAGCCAGAATACTGCTGATTAACATTAATTTCTAAATTTTTAATTGACTTTACAGTGGCGATTTTCAGTAATTATGACTAGTGCTCATGTCTGTCAGCAGAGGTTGGCTGCATTTGATGTTTACTTTGAGTGATAGCTACCTCATAGTTAAAACTTGAAGGAAGAAGAAATTCTTTGGGACTTAAAGGATTTATAAGCACAGGGGTTGATTTTTTTGATGCTATGAATTATGTTATAAAACCAGGGTCCTGACAGTCCTTGGATATATTGGTCCTTTTCCCAAAAGCCGCTGTCCCCGAGCATGCTGCTGCTCATTGAAAAGTCTGTGACCCAGAATCACAAGAATTCTTTTATTGCACTAAAACATATCTTCCATTCAGTGAGACGTGTTCAATAAATTAATTCAGCAATATCTGACAACAGCATTATTTTTGGTGCTTAACTTTTTAAAATGTTTCAATTTATCATTTGCCACCCCCAAAAAGATGAGATTTATCTTTTGAATCATCTTAATTTCCTGTAAATAGTCTTTCTTTTAAGGTGCTGTTGAATTGGCAGGTATTCTTGTTAGTAAAGCATGAAATAGCCTGGGATAAACAAGACGTGTTGTAGAAAGTTGTAGTGTACTCAGTTTTATAACAAGCAAAGTCCCTACGGTGACTGTTGGTTTTAGGAAAATGAAATGTTATCTTCAAAAACAAAAACAGAAAAGCAAGCAGAACCAAAATTAAGTACAGATAACACAACCAACACACACATACTCGCAAACATCACTCCAGAGCCCACCCGGATCTGCCATGGATGCTGCGCAGTGAACCATGCCAGCCCTCTCTGCTTTGTGCTGGGAGGTGACTTCATGGCTTCCTTTCATTGGCTGGCCGTTTTCTGTGGTGCTGGTGGCTTTGTGTCAGGCAGCACTGCTCTCCTCACGTGTCGTCTGTCCTGTTGCCATCTCTTTCCTTCGCCTTGGTGATGGCGCTCCTGTGGGAGAGGTTGGTTTCAGCTACTCTTGCTGGCTGTTATCCATGTGCTTGCAGTTCTGTGACGGTGATGTTTGAACCTGTTTGTTTTCTTAGCCTGTTTTTCCTTGTTTCCTTCTCTTTGTTACATTAAGAACTCAGCTCTGCAGTCTTTTAATTTTTGTTTGTTTGTTTAAAGAGAGTGGAAGGGAGGGCAGAGGAGGAAAGAGAAACATCTGATGTTGCCTTTTGCATGTTGCCCTACTAGGACCCTTCAGTGCATGGACCAGCACTCTAACCACTGAGCAGCAACGGTCATAGTCTGAAGTTTTTTCTTAAAGTAATTTTGTTCCTAGATTTTTTGTCCTAGAGCTATTCACTGCTACATGTCTGTTTCTTGGATTTGTGTTCTCTGGCTTGCTGTTGGTCCTCTCTTTTCTTCTATTATGCTGGCCTTCCTCCCAATCCACGTCTGCTTAAAGAGCAGCTGTGTCCAGGTCTTCTGTATGCTCCTCCCTGCCACCCCGAGAGGGGCTGGGGCATGGTGCTTGGGCGTGGGGGCAGAAGCTCTGCGGGGCAGCAGGCAGCTCTGGGGGAGGACATGTGGTACTTTTCCACTCTGAGATTCTAGTCAGTAGACTGGGCCAGGACCCTCTGCTTTGGCAGGAGAAGTCGAGTCGAGATTACCACAAGAGTTTTCTGCTGTTCTGGGGGGATTCTGGCTTTTGTTCATTTCTTTTTCTATTTATAGAGCACTTCATTATATATCAGGGGAGAAAGGTTCTATATTTTCCTCATTCGCCATCATTATCTAGAAGTCATGGAAAAAGGGATTTTTAAACTTGAGTACTTGGCTCAGAAGGCACCCCAGCTCATGACTTAGTTTCCGAGAAGTTCCCTGGTATTTTTATTTTTATAGTCATTGGCCTAGAAGAGAACTGTGTTCCCTTGTTTAGAGATTGAAGTCCTGATGCAGTCAGTCAGTGGGAAGTGTGTGGGCATCATATGCTATTTGAAATCTATACTGTTCTCCTTCCTTTACTGGTAAAGTTGTATCTAGACAGATGCTGCCCACCTAAAGGCTGTGTCCAAGCCTCTTACATAATTGTGGCCACACAACTAGGCAGTGGACGTGAGTAGACCTTCCAGATTAGGTCTTTTAACTAAAGAGTTGGGTGTACAATCCTGTCATTCCCCTTCCTTGCTGGCTGAGATGGCAGTGTGAGCTTAAGCAGTGGCATGAGATTGGCAGAAGTCGTGTTAAGGATGGAAAAATTCCTTTCTCCTGTAACTTAAAAGTGAAATTTCCGACTTGCTTAACCCACTGTCCTTTGGAGTCTATTACAGCGGCCAGCTTTGTTTTTTTCAATGCATGTAATTTACTTAAATAGGATTATATCCTTATTTTGCACTTAATTTTTTCTTTAACTTATATGCAAGATGTCTTTTCCTATAATGACACCTCTACCTTCATAGAATTGCTGGATTAAAAATCATGTATATTTTTAAATTTAATGGAGACTAGAGGCCTGGTGTGCAAAATTCATGCACGGGTGGAGGTGGTCAGTGCACATCATAGTGACTGGTCATTTCGCCATAATGGTTGCTTAGGTTTTTATTATATAGATGGAACTACCTGATAGTCAATGTGCCCCCCTGAGGGGTCCTGGATTGCGAGAGGGCACAGGTCAGGCCAAGGGACCCCAATGGAGTACGATCGGGGTCGGGGGATGGGGGGAACCAGGAAGTTGGCCAGTCAGGGAGGGACCATGGGAGGAATCCAGGGCATGTCCGGCCCATCTTACTCAGTCTTGATTGGCCAGACCCCAGCAGCAAGCTAACCTATTGGTTGGAGTGTCTGTCCCCTTGTGGTCAGTGCATGTCATAGTGACTGGTCAATTGGTCAACTGCCCCCTGTTGGTCAGAGCACATCATAGCGAGTAGTTGAGCAGCCTTAGCATATCATTGGCATATTATGCTTTGATTGGTTGAATGGATGACCAGACACTTGGCATATTAGGTTTTTATTATTTAGGATAATAAAACTGTTTTCTTTCTTTTTAAAAAAATATATTTTATTGATTTTTTACAGAGTGGAAAGAGAGTTAGAAACATCCATGAGAGAGAAACATCGATCAGCTGCCTCCTGAACATCCCCTACTGGGGATGTGCCCGCAATCAAGGTACATGCTCTTGACCGGAATCGAACCTGGAAGCTTTCAGTCCACAGGCCGATGCTCAATCCACTGAGCCAAACTGGTCAGGACTGTTTTCTTTTATTCAAAGGGCCATAATCTACACTCTCGACAACAGTAGATACTAGTGTCTTTTTTAATTTTATTTTTTACTTATCTTGTGGTTGGAAATAATCTTGCTTTAGCTTGAATTTCCCTGATTACTTTTAAAATGAAACATTTCATATTTTCTTATCATTTATAAATCCTCTATTGTATATTGCCTATTTATGTCATATTTGCCTAGTTTTACTATTGGTTATTTATCTTTAAGGGTTCCTCTCCGCTAAAAGCAAAAATAAAAAGGCAATTGTCCCAACTAGTATTAACTAGTTCATTTCTTACTTCATTTATTTGAAATGCCAAGTTTATCATATGATAAGTTGCCTATTTCTGGACAATGGATCTAGATATCTATCCTACAAACCATGCTCCTCATTGTCATTTGACTTAATATGTATCTTATTGTCTATAGGCAAGTTCTTCCTTCCTTCTTCCTCTCTTCTATTGTCTTATTCTTGTACATATTCTGTTCTGGGTGAATTTTAGAATCAATTTATTAAGTTCCACTAAAATTGTGGAGAATAGGTTTATTTATTTATAATTAATGTAATTTTTCCCATTAGTATCATGATAGGTCTCTATTAATTAAAACATTTTATGCTCTTGGATAAAATTTTAATAACTTTTTCATAAAGATCTTACGTGTTTTATATTAAGGTTATTTCTAGGTATTTTATAGATTTTTAGTTTTGGATGAGAATTTTTAAATTTTACATAAAAAATCTGAGAAATTGAAACACCCAGGTATCTACTTTGTTTATGCTGTCATTTATTATACAGAAATGTTTAAATATAAATATGGTAAAGTTTAGTTTACCTATACTTTGTTTTGTTTACTTATTTAATAGTCTCTTTAAAGACAAAGTCATGATTACATTCTCACAAATTCTCTTATAAAGTCTATAAGCATAGTTATTTTTCATAGTACCTTTAAAAAAATATTCTTTCTCTCCTAATTCATAAGGCCACTTCTACATTATATATATATATATATATATATATATATATATATATATATATATTTTTTTTAATCTTTATTGTTGAAAGTATTACATAGATCCCCCTGTTTCTCCCATTAACCTCTTCCAACTTAACTCCTGTCCCTCTACCCTCCAGGTCCTAACCACCCCATGGTCTGTGTCCACAGGTTATGCATATATACATACAAGTTCATTGGTTGATCTCTTCCCACTCTCCCACCCTCCCTTGTCTTACCTCTGAGGTTTAACAGTTTGTTCATGCTTCTGTGTCTCTGGGTCTATTTTTGTTCATCAGTTTATCTGGTTCATTAGATTTCACATATGAGTGAGATCATGTGACACTTATCTTTTTCTGACTGGCTTATTTCATTCAGCATAACACTCTCCAGGTCCTAATATGCTGTTGCAAATGGGAAGAGTTCTTTCTTTTTTATTGCTGCTAAGTATTCCATTGTGTAAATGTACCACAGTTTTGTTTATTTACTCATCTGCTGATAGGCACTGTTTCCAAATCTTAGCTGTTGTAAATTGTGCTGCTATGAACAGAGGGGTGCATATATTTCTGATAAGTGTTTTGGGTTCTTCTTTTTTTTTTTAATTAAATCTTTATTATTCAGATTATTACATTTGTGTCTCTTTTTACCCCTCCATAACTCCCTTCCACCCGGTTCCCACACCTCCCTCTATCCTTACCTCCCTCCCGTTGACCTCATCCATAGGATTGTGTAATTTTTCTCCTTTAAATATCTCTCATAATATCATAAAATACACAGTTAAACTTTCCAACATTAGAAAATTGTTTAGATTTCCACCTCCAGAATGGCAGTGTGAGGGACACTTTGGACTTGCTATTCAGAAAGCAACTATAACAACAAAATTTCAAGACAGACAAACACCACCACCGCAACCACCTCAAAATTTAATATTTCCAGAAATAGTCCTAAGAGAATACTGCAAACAAAGAACCACTTAGTCAAGAAATCTACAGTGAGAGTCCGTGACTTTTGAGCCACAACTTAATTCATCCCCATCTCAGTGAAGAGAAATGCTATAATTCAGGTATGTTTAGCTCACAAAATTGGGTTCCCTCCCTCAGTTCCCAATCAAGGGAATAGTATCTCACTGGGAGGGGCATGTTGTCAGCATTTCTCATCCTCTCCAGCTTCAAGGTTCAGGAGCTAAATTTATAGAGTTAAAAAGTGTAGCAACAAATTAAAAATTTACTAGGCAGGCTCAGCAGTAGATTTGAAATGGCAAAAGATTCAGCCAACTTGTAGATAGATTGATAGAGATGCTATCCAAAGAAGATAGAAGAGAAATAATGAAGAAAAATGTACCAAGCCATAGAGAAACATGATGTACCATTAAGTGCACCCATGTACCTATAATGGGAGTACCAGAAGGAGAGGAGTGAGAAAGGAGAAGAAAAAATATTCAAACAAATAATGGCTGAAAACATCCCAAATGTATTGAAAAACATCCTTGAAGCTAAATGAACTCCAAAAAGAATATAAAGAGACCCATAGGCACATCATAATAAAAAGCTGAGATCAAAGACAAAAAGAACATCTTGAAAGTAGAAATTGAAAAATTATGCATCATTTACAAGGGAACTTCATGATTAACAGTAACTCAGAAGTAATGGAGGCCAGAAGGTAAGAATAACACTCAAAGTGCTCAATGAAAAAAAATAAAACAAGAGTCCTGCATCCATCGAAGGTATTAAAAAATGAAGGTGAGCCCTAACCAGTTTGGCTCAGTGGATAGAAGGTCCCAAGTTCGATTCCAGTCAAGGGCATGTACATTGGTTGCAGGCACATCCCCAGTAGGAGGTGTGCAGGAGGCTACTGATGGATGTTTCTCATTGATGTTTCTACTTCTCTAACCTTCCCCTGCAGGCTTAATTGCCCCCAACTGCCTTCCTTTGCAGGCCTGGTCCCTCCAACTGTCCTCCCCTGCTGGCCTGATGGCCCACAACTGCCCTCCTCTGCTGGCCATGTTGTGGTGGCCATCTTGTGCCCACA
>JAAGEH010000021.1:7283103-7293696 GCA_011751065.1 Lasiurus cinereus
CTGCCCTCCTCTGCTGGCCATGTTGTGGTGGCCATCTTGTGCCCACACGGGGGCAGTCATCTTGTGTGTTGGAGGGATGGTCAATCTGCATATTACTCTTTTATTAGATAGGATAGAGGCCTGGTGCATGGGCAGGGGCCAGCTGATTTGCCCTGAAGGGTGTCCCAGATCAGGGTGAGAGTTCCCTTGGGGCATGGGATAGCCTGGGTGAGGGGCCTGTGGTGGTTTGCAGGCCAGCCATGCCCCTTGGTGATGCAAACGAAGGCCCTGGGATCTGGGGTTTATTTATCTTCTACAATTGAAACTTTGTAGTCTTGAGTGGAGGCCAAGGCTGGCCCGGAAGTTTGGCTTCCTCCGTCTCTGGGGAAACACAAGCCTCCTGCTCACTCTGTGGCTGTAGCCATCTTGGTTGGGTTAATTTGCATATTTGCTCCTGATTGGCTGGTGGGCATGGCTTGTGGGTATAGCATAGGCATGGTCAATTTGCATATTGCTCTTTTATTAGGATTCATTCAATGCAAAAGAAAACAGTAAAGGAGGGAAAGAAAAAAAAAAAGACATAAGATATATAAAGAATAAAAAAAAATAAAGGACCAGGTAATAAACCCAACTATCCTATATAATGAAGAACTAACATGCAAATGGTCATCATGCTATCATGCTGTAATGGCTCAGATACTCAACACTGAGGAGAAAGGGATGGGGACAAGCCAGGCACAAATGAGCTTGTGAGAGAGGTATAGGAACCAGCGAGGATGTGGCCCAGGAGAGGGTCAAGCTGCTCGTCCTGCGGTCCCAGGTGCCAGCGGCTGCACTTGCACCTGTGGCCCAGGAGAAGGACAATTTGCATGCCCTATGGTCCCCATGGTCCTGGGCACCATCATCTGTGCCTGCGGCCCAGAAGAGGGACAAGCCGCCTGCCCCGTGGTCCCAGGCACCAACAGCTGTGCCTATGCCTGGGAGAGGGATGAGCTGCCTGCCCTGTGGTCCCAGGTGCCAGCACCTGTGGCTATGGCCCAGGCAAAGCCACCCGCTCATGGTCCCCTGCAGCTGGAGCCAGCCTGGTAAAGCTGGCCTGGGTTCTAGGCACCTGCAGCCAGCCAGAGGGAGGGGAGCATGGGTCCCAGGTGCCTGCAACTGGCCGCAGGAGGGAATCCTGGATCTTAAATGCGGGGTGAGGCAGAAGCAGTAGGGGCAATCAGGCCAGCTGGGGAGCAGTTAGGGGCCATCAGGCTGGTAGGGGAGCAGTTAGGGCCAATAAGGCAGGCAAGTGGTTAGGAGCCAGCAGTTCCTGATTGCAAGAGGCAGTTGGACATCCCCTGAGGAGTCCCAGATTGGAGAGGGTACAGACTGGGCTGAGGGATCCCTGTTCTTCCTGCACAAATTTTATGCATTGGGCCTCTAGTACAGTAATAAATGTAAATGAATTAAACAATCCA
Organism: Lasiurus cinereus; assembly: GCA_011751065.1. Taxonomy (NCBI): domain Eukaryota; kingdom Metazoa; phylum Chordata; class Mammalia; order Chiroptera; family Vespertilionidae; genus Lasiurus; species Lasiurus cinereus. The sequence continues at coordinate 7,284,543 of JAAGEH010000021.1, forward strand.
ATTAAAAGTCAGAGATTGTCAGATTGAATTTAAAAATCTAACTTGTCTACAAGGGACTTTAAATTCAAAGACAAAAGAAATGTAAAAAGATCATGCAACCACAGGAAAGCTGAAGTGCTATACTAATATCAGACAATATACACTTCAAAATTTAAGAAATGTTTACTAGAGAAAAAGAGGGACATTTTATAATAGTAAAGGGTCAACCCACTGAGAACATATAATGATTATATATGCTCCTAATAAGAGAGTACCAAAACATATGAAGCAAAAGCTCATGGAAATAAAGGGAGAAATAAACAATAGTTGTAGACTCCTGTACCACATCCTCAATAATGGATGGAACAATAGGTAGATATTCAACAATGAAACATGATTTGACCAACACTACCCTAACTGGTTTGGCTCAGTGGATAGAGCATTGGACTACGGACTGAAGGGTCCTGGGTTTGATTCTGGTCAGGGGCATGTGCCTTAGTTGCGAGCATGTCCCCAATGGGGTTTGTGCTGGAGGCAACTAATAAATGTTTCTGGCTCTCTATCCCTTTCCCTCTCTGTGAAAAATTCATAAAATATATATTTTTTAAAAAAGATTTGACCAACACTATAAGCCAACTGAACCTAACAGTCTATAGAGATGCAAAAAAATTGAAACTTTATGCACTGTTGGTAAGAATATAAAATGGTACCACCACTATGAAAAACAGTATGGCAATTCCTTAAAAACTTAAAAATAGAAATCAATTCCATTTTGGGGCATTTATCTATAATAACAAAAGCATAATATGCTAACTAGGCCAGACAGCACAATGACTTTCCAGACGACCTTCTAGATGAAGCCGGGCTGCGAGGGCCAAGGCAAGCTGCTGCAGCTGTGAGGGCTGAGATCCTTGCACAAATTTTATGCATCATGCCTCTAGTATATATATATATATATATATATATATATATATATATATATATATGCATATATATACACACACACACCCAGCGACTGGAAAGGCAGAATGACCTGTGGCTATGATGTGCACTGCGACAGCCAACCAACCTAATCTGGGCTCCGATCAGCCCCCCACACCCCGATCAGGAGTGGGGCTGGCCAGCCAACTGCCTGTATCTCCTCCCACCTGCCAGCCCAGTCCAATGGTCCCCATCAGATGGGCCTGCTGGACCACATCTGTGCATGAATTCGTGCACTGGGCCTCAAGTATATAAAAGGCTAATATGCAAAGTGTCCCCTTGGGAGTTTGGCTGGGAAATCAATTCAGTTGCTTTCTATGACATGTGCTAACCACTAGAAGGCTGGCATGGAACTAAGGAAGGCCCTAGCCAGCAGCTGGCAACCAGAAGGAAGGCTTCAGCCAGCAGCCAGAAGGCCCCCAATCAGCCCCAATCGCCAGCCAAGCCTAGGGAACCTACCTGTGCACAAATTCATGCACCAAGCCTCTAGTATACCCATAAGGATTGAAAGCAAATATCTCAAGGAGATATTTGTACATCCATGTTCATAGTAGCACTATTCACAATAGCCAAAGTTGGGAGTAACTGAAGTGTCCATTGACAGATGAATACATTAAAAAAATTGTATTTCCAAACAATGGGATATTAATTAGCCATGAAAAGGTATGAAGTACTGATACATACTACGAAATCGAGAAACCTCAAAAAAATAATCTAAGTTACAGAAACCAGACATAAAAGACTACATATTATGTTATTTCATTTGTATAAAATATCCAGAATAGACAAATCCATAGAGACAGAGAGTAGATTGTCAGTTACCAGAGGCTGGGAGTTGGGTGGTGGATACAGAGGGACTATTTAATAGGTACACAGTTCTCTTTGGGGAGCACTTTGACTACAGTGCTTTGAAACTACAAAAAGTTGGTGCTTGCACAACATTGTGAATGCACTAAAGGCCACTGAATTATACACTCAGATTTTCCAGGTGTTCAATAATGCTTTTAGTCAATTTTGGTAAGATTTTCCCTAGAAAATTGTCCATTTTTGTCTAAATTTTAAAAATTATTTCTTTGTAGATATCATCTCTTTGTCTTCAGCATTCTGCATTTTTAATCAGATTTCTGTGAATTTATTTTTATTCTATATGGACCTTTTGCTTTCTGAATGTAAGGATCCATGTCTTTAAATAATCCCATAAAACTGTAGGAATTATTTCTTTGGATATTGCCTCTTCCCAGTTTTCTCTACCCCTCATTTCTAGAACTCCCTCTTTATTTTTTGAGTTTTTTTTTACATATATTTTATTGATTTTTTACAGAGAGGAAGGGAGAGAGATAGAGAGTTAGAAACATAGAGAGAGAAACATTGATCAGCTGCCTCCTGCACATTTCCCACTGGGTATGCGCCCACAACCAAGGCACATGCATGACCCTGACTAGAATCGAACCCGGGACTCTTCAGTTCACAGGCCGACACTCTATCCACTGAGCCAAACCACTTAGGGCAGTTCATTGAATTTTGACAATGTGTACCATGCACTCAAAATAAGTCCTATTTCTATCACCCCAGAAAGTTCATTCAAGCCTCAAACCAATAGATTTCTACCATGGCTCCCAACCTGCCCTTCCCCAACCATTTTCTGATTTCTTTCAAGTAAATAGTATTTTAACCTTCCAGTTTGCTCAGGCCAAAACCTTGGAGTCATCCTGAATTCATCTCTTTCTCTTTCACCCCACTTTTATTTATTTTATTTTATTTTGTCTTTTATTAAGTATTTATTCAGATTATTATATTTTTTTCTCCTTTTTCCCCTCCATAACTCCCCTCCACCCGGCTCCCACCCCTCCCTCTACCTTTACCTCCCTCCCGTTGACTTCATACATAGGTGTATAATTTTTGTACAGTCTCTCCCTGTACACCCCTCACCCCTTTCCCCCTGAGAATTATCAGTCCACTCCCTTTCTGTGCTCCTGATTCTATTATATTCCCCAGTTTATTCTGTTGATCACATTTTTAATTCACTTAATTTTTAGATTCACTTGTTGATAGATATGTATTTGTTGTTCATAATTTTTTATCTTTTACCTTTTTCTTCTTCTTCTTCTAAAAGAATACCTTTCAGCATTTCATATAATACTAGTTTGGTGTTGATGAACTCCTTTAGCTTTTTCTTATCTGTGAAGCTCTTTATGTGCCCTTCAATCTACACTTTTCACCAGCTCTCAGCATCTGCCGAGGACCTCACTTTGAGAACCACTGCTCTCCACTCTGGAGAACATGCCAAGTCTATCCCTAGGAACTGAGCTAGGGTTAGAGCTACGTCCTGGGAGTTTGCTGCTCTGAAACTTGTCTGCCTGCACTGAGTTGCTCTCTTTCCTCGCCTCACGCCCAAGCCTGCTGAGAGCCCTTGAAGGATTCCTACTCTTCCAAAGAGACTGCGAGCAAAAAAATCCTTTGAAGGCAAATGTGAAAATCACATGAATGAGAGAAGTCTTTCCTTTACCCAGAGGTGGGGAAGGCTTTCCAGCCTCTATTTGTCATCCATTCCTCCACCTTCCATCATCAACCCTCCTCTATCCCCCCTCCTCCCTTCTGCATCCACCAAGGCCAAGTCCTGGCCACACAACACATCAGGCACCTGGGTTATCCACACACTGAGATCTATAGATGCCTGAAACTCTGCACTCGTGGCTTACTGGGTGTTACTCATGCTTGGAGAGTTAAGAAACATTCTTCAAAGCGATAAATAACTTAGGATGAACCCGAGACCTCCTGCTGGAAAGGGAATTGGGGTCAGTCACTTCCGCATTTTCCTGAGGCCATGGTGTAGATTCACAGGGCCAGAGACCAGAAGAGGAAAGGGGGATGAGAAATACCAAAAGTATTTTCAAAAGGAGAGTGCAGATGCAAAAGGACCAACAACTAGACAGTAAAACTGCAGAGGGAGGAAGACAGTACTCAGGAGGCTGGAGGCTCAGGATCAGAAGCACAGGGGCCCCGAGGCTGGACATGGGACTATCCCCCAGCTCCGTGGTCGGCAAACTGTGGCTTGCGAGCCACATACAGCTCTTTGGCCCCTTGAGTGTGGCTCTTCCACAAAATACCACGGCCTGGGCGAGTCTATTTTGAAGAAGTGGCATTAGAAGAAGTTTAAGTTTAAAAAAGTTGGCTCTCAAAAGGAACTTCAATCATTGTACTGTTGATATTTGGCTCTGCTGACTAATTAGTTTGCCGACCACTGGCCCAGCTGACACTCCAGGTGCCCTCCGCCCAGGGCAGCAGAGGAAGGCTGGACGGCTGCAGGGATGAGCTGGAGGAGCTAGTGCCCCGCCACCTTCCTAGCCTGGACCCAGACCCCCAGCAGCCGGATTTAATTCCCTAGGCCGGAAGGTGGCAGATTCTCCTCTGAAAAAAACACATGGCTCAGAGAAAAGACCTCACTGTTTAGGTCCTCCAAGGTGGGGGCTCCAAATGATAGGAGCCCATTGGGGGCCGGCCAGCCAGCCAGCTCCTCCCTTGCACACACAGCCTCACCTCTTGATGTCTCCTCTCACTGCAATAAGGACTGCAATAAGGACTGGCTCTGCTGTTTGAAGTCGGTACACAGCTGTGCACCCCCCTTTCCCCCCCCGCCCCTCCACCTCAATCCAGGCATCAGTGCTGAAGTTGATTATCAGCTTTGGAGCAGTAGTTGATTTTTTAAACATATACATTTCTTTGTTAAAAAATTAAAGAAAGTTCCCCTGAGGAACTCCCTCACCTCTTCCCACCTCACACAGACTCCCTGATCTCCGGCACCCCCTGGGCAGTGGGGTGAGCTGGGTGTGCTTGGAGGATGAGAAAAGCCTGTGGTGTCTGTGGTCTCAGGACTTAGCTGGGTCATGCTGAGGGCTGTAAGGGAAGCCCAGGGCCCAGGGGCGGTGGGGTTGTTAGTTTGGTTTTAGTCCCAAGTAAAGGCTGACGATAGGGGGAGAAGTCACCCAGAAGAGTGAACGGAAGGCGGAAGGCGTTCTTATGGTCATTTGGCTTTCTCCTAAGCAGCCCTTCTGCTGTGACTGCTGTGAGCAGGATCTGCCCTGGGCCCTCTAGGAGGGTGGGTGGAGGGTGGGTGGGAAGGGCATGTCCCCCACCCCAGGGCTAGTGGTGGGCAATCTCAGGCCGAGGGTCCCTGAGCTCCCACAGGGGTGTGGCTTCTGCATTCTGGAGTCAGCTCTGAGGTCCTGCGGGAAGAAGGCCTGGAGGGGCTCACACCCAGGCCCAGCCAGCCCTGCAGGTGGAGGCACTGGGAATGGGGCCAGAAGAACAAGGCAAGTGGCGAGATCAGGACAGAGGGCAATGGCTGGGTGAGGAGAGGCAGGGGACACTCTTTGCTAGAGGGCATGGGGGACATACCGAAATGTGGGCCACCGCCAAGACTTCAGTGTTCATCCTGAGAGAAGAGGGGTCAGCTTTGCTTTTGAAGGAACCCAGAGACAAAAGAGCCACAGCTGGGAGGGTTATCTGTGAGAAGGCCATTTGGAGGAGGCCAGGCTGTGATGGCCCAGCCCGGGTTGGGAGAGGCAGTGACACCCTCAGGATGATAACGATGAGCATGAGGTTGATGAGAGGAAGCTATGAAAGTGTAGTTTGCAAGTCTTAGCACATGGCAAGTGCTGCTTCGACACATTCCAAATGATTTAATAGCTGAAGCATCTCAGGAGCTGGGTGGATATGACTGCTGTCCCATTTGACAGGCCAAGAAACTGAGGCACAGAGAGTTCAGATCTTGCTCAGAGCTGTGACGAGAACCAAAGTAGTTGAGTAACAGACTGGATTGTGCATGAGGACATGGAGGAGGCCCAAGCTGAATTCCAGGGTCCCCCTTATGTAGCTACTAGAGCTGGGGGAGGGAACCAATGGGGGTTTCCTTACAAAGCAGTGTGGCCCAGAAGTAGCCAATGGTGTAAGGAGCAAGCACTGAGTACAGCCCTGGGAGAGGGGCCCTCTGGGTCTCCCCAGGGTAGTGAGGAGAAGCCTTTCAGCAGGAGGGACTAGGGGGTTCCTGCTAGGGATCAGGGGCTCCTCAATGGGTGACCTGGCCAGTCCCTCTCCTCCCTGCTCTCAGACTCTATAAAACAAAGATTCAATGTTAGGATTTTGGCAACATTTTCCTGTTTAAGGAAAGATGTTCCGCTTCCTTTCCCACCTGGGAGAGGCTACCTGGCTTGGGGATGCTTCCTCCGGGGGTGAGGACCAATCCAGGCTTCTGGGGATTAAGTGGCATTATGCTAATTGTCACTTACCCACTTATCTGCTGAGACTGAGGGATGGCAAGGGGAATCCCCATCACAGGGCTGGGTGGCCTGAGCCACCGTGAGAAGGCGACCAGACCCTCAGGACAGGAGGAGGTTAGCCAAGAGCACTTTGAGAAAGAAGGTCAGAGAGAGTGAACCAGGCCCACCAGACACAAAAACAGACCACAAAGCCATAACAACAACAACAGCAATAATAATGTTATTGGTGCAGGAAAGACACAGACATGCCAATAAGCTGGAACAGAATCCAGGAATAGCCCAAGTGTACATGGAAAATTAGTATATGATTGATGGGGCCAGGAAAATGAGGCTGAATCATTTAAAAAATGGCACTGGAAACCTAAATATACATTTAAAATACTGTGGATAGTTAAATGATCATGTAAAAATAAATTTTAAATTAAAGAACTAAAAATAACTATAAAAGCATTTTGAGAAATTATTGAATATTTTGTCTATCAAGTTGGAATGAGAATGACCTTCAAAAGCAAAATATCCCTTCCTCCCTCCCTTCTGCTCCCCCCACTCTCTCCTCCCGCCAACACACACACAAGAAAATAGAAAAACCAGAAGAAAATGTTGATGAATTTAATTCCTTCAAAAGGTGAAAACTTTTGAGCCATAGCAGACATAGTATGCAAAGATGAAAGACGGGCTGGGAGAACACAAAGTCTGACTCCAAGACACAGATCCACTTGCGAAACTGTAGCAAACAGAGGAACAGCACATTGCCAGGCAAGGGATGATGACGAGAGCTCACGGCTAGGAGCAGGAAAGATGCACCATCCCAGTAAGATGGGAACCAAGCAGCCACACCTGCCACCATGGACCCACAGATGTTAACTGTTTGTGCAAAAAAATAACAAAAAATGCACAATGTCCCTCATTTGCTGAGAAAAATGTAGACTGATGTAGCTCTTAGGATTGGTCACTTAATCAGGGGAGGGGGGAGGACCTTTTTTCTGCCAAGAGCCATTTGGCTATTTATAACATCATTTGCAGGCCATATAAAATTATCAACTTAAAAATTAGCCTGCTCTATCTGGTCACACATTTAATTACTCACCCCTAATGCCTTGGCAGAGCCAGACCCAATGATTTCTCAAGCCTTCAGGCCAGACTTTTCCCACCCGGCTTAAATGAAAAGCAAGCACACACTTTGGCCCAGCAATGGCAAGTCTAGGTTTCTATTCCACACAATTATGTGCATAAAAAACACATATCCACGCATTTATCTTTAAACTAGAAGCCCGATGCACGAAATATGTACACTGGGGAGGGTGTGGGCACCTCAGCTGGGCCTGGACCCTCTCACAGTCTGGGAACCCTTGGGGGATGTCCGACTGCTGGCTGAGGCCCCATCCCTGCAGGGAGCAAGCCTAAGCCAGAAGTCAGACATCCTTAGTGTTGCCACCACCATCGCTGACTTGCCAGCCAAGAGCTGCTGGCTCAGGGCTTCTGGCTAAATGGTGCTCCCCCTGAGGAAGCCCACTGACCACCAGGGGGCAGCTCCTGCATTGAGCGTTTGCCCCCTGGTGGTCAGTGTGCATCATAGCGACAGGTGGGTGTTTCCTGATGTAGAGGGGCTGCAGGTGCACACACAGCTACACACAGCTAACATTGCCTACAGGGGGACCTGATTCCAGCTGGGAGACAGCCCGAACACCCCAATGTATGTCAAGTCATTTGCCCAGGTCCTCGGAGCCCAGGGAAGTGACTGTCTGGGATGTCATTCCTCCGAGTAAAGAGCAATAGCAGGGAAGAGAGAGGACTCAATCAGCCAGTGATGGATTAGGGCACCTGCTAGAGGTGGGGACAGCCACTGGCCACCAAGGCAGGAGCCGTGCGGCAGGAGACCCCACATCCCCTCTCCCATCAGTCCCCTAAACTCCTGTGGGGGAAACGGGTGGGATGAATTTGATATTCTAAACAGGCAACAGGGTTGTCGCCATAATGCAATCTTCGAACCGCTGAACTTGCTTACTTCATGGCAGGGCAAAGTGTGGGGATGGGGTTTCTGGCCTGAAGCCTGGGCTGAGAGGTGGCCTGGCAGCGTTCTGTTCTGGAGTGGGTTCCATGGGAGCTCAGCCTGGCCTGGGAGGGGGAGGCAGGTGTGGGGGGCTGGCAGGGCCGAATGACCTCTGGAGCCCCAGAGCCTGACGCTCTGATGCTGCTGCTTCCCTACCATCAACCTCAGCAAAACACCATCTGACCTGAAACACGGGCCCTGCCAAGCACTGGTTGCTTTCTCGTCACTGGGATTTCCTGCTGCGGAATCCAAAGGGAAAGCCTTCACACTAGTTAATATTTGCTGGCGCCCCGCTCACAGCCTCACACCAGCTTTTGGGTCCCCGCACATGCTCCCTGCAGAGGCCTTCCTCGCTCCCCCACCCTCACATCCTCCCCAGACCACCATCGTCCACCTGTCATGCAGTCCCCTGGGGCCACACAGTGCAGAGGGTGCCCACCCACCATGCCCCTGTGCGAGGGCCCAGGGAGTATGCAGCCCAGAGAGTGGCTGCCCGAAGCTGCTCAGCACGGGGCAGGCCAGCAGGGCCAGGGCAGGGCCCACACGGGGCAGGAGCTGGTGGAGGAGATGGAGCCTCGTCCTCTGACGGCCGCTCCACAGCTGCCTGGCTTCATGCTGCTCCTCCCAGAGGCAGCCACCCCAACGGCTCCCCAAGGACCCCACACCCTCTCTGGCAGCATGGTGCAGGGCTTCCAGAAGGGTAAGCTGTGCTGTCCCAGAGGCTGGGACCATGGTGACTGGGGGTGGGTGGGGAAGGGCAGGCAGGGAAGGCTGGAGGTAGGGGGTGGGGGGAAGGGCAGGCAGGGAAGGCTGGAGGTAGAGGGGTGGGAGAAGGGCAGGCAGGGAAGGCTGGAGGTAGAGGGGTGGG
>JAAGEH010000021.1:7293706-7447581 GCA_011751065.1 Lasiurus cinereus
GAAGGGCAGGCAGGGAAGGCTGGAGGTAGAGGGGTGGGGGGAAGGGCGTGTGGAGGAGGAAGGCGCTCTCCGTTGGGGGTTCTGTCTTCTCTTCCACTGGCCAAGCCAGCTGAGAGCGGGGTCGGGGACCGCTCTCCCGCACGTCCCCATCCGCAGTGCGTGAGGACAGGTCACCTTTTCTTCCTTGCGGAGCAATCACGAGAGGGTCTGAGACAGCTCTGCCCGCACCGGTTCCTCCCGCGCCCCAGGCCCTGCTCTGCACAGGCCGCTGTGCCCTCGGGGAGCAGCCCCAGAGAGAGCCCCAGGAGGCGGAGGCCCAGGGAGCCCGGGGAGTCTGTGAGGGGCCAACCAGGAGGCTCAGATGCATTTCCTTGAGCTCTTGGCTGGCCCTCGGGGGTGGGGGCGAGGCCGCTGCCCGGGTCCCATCCTGGTCCCAGCTGGCGCCGGCGGAGGGAGGGCTCTCAGGGACTCGGCAGGCCTGTGGGCGGCTGTGGCGGGAGAGCCTCCTCTGAAGGAGCCGGGTGGGCGGCCGTCGGTCGCACCGGGCACGCATCTGTGTTTCTGAGGAGAATGGGGCAAGTCCCCCAAAGCACCCTCCCTTCCCTGCCCCATTGCACTCTGAAATACTTGCTGTCCCACGAGTCACTCTCGGGGGTCTGTGCGCAGGAGGCCCAGTGCTGTCCTTCCTAGACAGGCTCTCCATGGACCCAGAGGCAGGTCATTCCCACAGGATGCCCAGGAGGCTGGAGGAGACGCACCCGCTGGCACCCGCTGCAGGCCAGGCCCCATCTGGGAAAGGTTGCTGCCGCCTGTGCCGAGCTGGGCGAGGCTGGGCAGGTGGGTGCCAGGAGGGACAGGGAGGCTGTGCTAGAGCATGAGTGCTGGTGGCTGCAGAGGACCTAGGAGGGGGTTGGGAGGAAGGAGCTAGGTTTCACACCGCAGGTGATAAGGAGTCATAACTTCGAGGAAACATGGAAGTTATGTGAAGTATAAAGAGCTAACTAAAATATCCATGTCGCCCTGCGTGTACAACTGGAATTAACTTCCAGAAGTATTCCCTCTGGTCTTTTTCTTCCGAGTATTTTTCTGAAATGGATTATATTTTGCATATATGTTTTCATTTGGTGGGTAAATCAATCACTCCTAGGATAAGACTTCTTTTGGTCACACATGTAGTGTCAGGTAGCTATGTCACAATCTACTTAGCATGGTGCCCATTTTTCCTGTTATAGGTGGTACTGGTGGACTGTCCATGCACCAAGGTCTCTCCTTTCTCATTCTGAATCAGTTTCCTGAGAGGATTCCCAGATCAGAGTCCCTTAGCCTTCTCTGGCTGGGCATGTCTGGGGGTCTGGGGATCTCCATCTTATTTTCTTAATAGCATTGGCAACACTTTATTGATTGAGGGATACAAACACACCCCAAGAATTCCCTTCCTTCAAATAATCTCCCTGCCTGGGGCCTCAGGCTTTCAGCTGCACCCTCAGAAACACAGTCCTCAGTCTGCAGAAAGTGAGCTCTGCCAGCCAGAGAGGAGCTGGCTTATATAGCTAGTAGTCCCTATCCCTCATTGGTCCATTCTCATGCAAATCAGGGGTCTGAACCTTCACAGTTTTATTGGCCCAAAAGGCACTGTCTTGATTGGTCATAATGGAGTGTTCTGATTGGACAAAACTAGCAGCCTGATGGGATGGGGAAGGCCTTAGTCCTTTATAGGGGCTGGCTCCCATGGTGGACACTGCAGGCAGGCAGTTCATAGCAGAGGCTTCTCCACAGTTTGGGTGAGAGGCCCTGTGTAGAAATAGCTGCTGTGCTCTCCCTCTCCCCCTACCACTGGAGTCCAGTTAGCCACCAGGAGCCCTTCTTAGTCCTCAGGTTTCACACACTGCTCCCCTCTAAGAGTTTGTGTGCTCAGGACCAGTCTCTAGTTGAGTCAGAAAGTCCTGCCAAGGTCCTGCCCCTTCCTCCCAGCACCCCAGCTCTGAGGGGAAGCTTGGGAGGGCCAGGAGGTGGCTCTGCAGAGTCCTGAGGCCTTGTCTGTTTCCAAGGTCCCCCCACCTTTGCAGCTGCCACAGCCTCCCCAAGTCCCACTATCAGACACTCCTTTGAGGGATGGTTGATCCAGGAGGGAGCCTACTCTTTCCATTGCTAGCCTGGCCCCGCAGTGTGCAGTCTCCCGGGAACATGCAGGAGGGAAGACAAGCCCTAGGGATGCTCCCCAGACTCTGCTGCTGGTTTTCTGGACATCCTCCACCCCCGCCACCCCCCCTCCCCCACTTAGTTCTCACTGGTGTCCCAGGACTGTTTTTTCTCTTCTGGTTTCCTCCTAGACAGAAACGGCTTCAAAGGAGCCAGGAGCCTGAATGCAAGACTGAAATCGGAAGTGTTTCCACTTCCTAAGGCTAGAAACGCAGGGGTGCAGGAGTGCAGGGTGGAGGAGGGAGATGGAGTAACACAGGCAAGATTGGAGTCCTCCCACAGACTGCAGTAAAGGGATCCCTCCTTCTGAGGTAGCCAGAGAGCCAGCTCCCAAGTGAGGAAAGGTGCCTCTCCCCCTAACTTGTCACAGGGGATGTGGAAGGTCAATTCCTGCAGTCACCAGGGTTAAGCACAGAGCAGTTGAGATTGTCCTGTGATTGCCCAGCCACTGCCACACAATAAACAAACAAACAAACAAACAAACAAACAAAACATTTGCAGCATGTATGACAAAGAGAAGAGTAAAACCTTATTGCATACCGAGCCCTTACAAATCCTCCAACAGGAAGTATGCACCCTCCAGCAGGGAAAGAGGCCTGGATAAGAATATGCCTCCCACCAAGACCCCAAGGAAATATAATACATTATGGGCAGTGTGTGTATGGTAAACTGTTTAACCCATAAAAATGAAAAAGAAATAAAGGCAAAATGTCTTTTTTGTATGTGGTTTGTCAGACTGTCAAATTATTTAAAGTCACCTGCTGCCACATGAATATGGGGAACAGAGCCAGGTGGTTGGCCTGTGGGAACTTCTGTGTCCCCTAGGCTCCTGCTTCCTCTCATGAGGGCAGATATCCTACTGGGTTGGCAGGTTTGGAGCCAAAGGCAAAGTGTGATAAAGAAGTGATGGGTTTATAGGCACAGAGAGGCAGCAGGGATTCCAGCAAGAGACCTTGACAGCGAGGACCTCACTCGCCAGCATCCTGCACCAAGGAGGCTTGAGACTGCCTCCATGTGCTCTCTCACCAGTAGCCTCATTGTGGCCCGTTAAACAGCGACAACTGAAACAAAATCTACTGGATTTGTCCATCCTGGACTTGGGAGGAAATGAGCTTGCAGTGGTGGTGGTGCAGAGCAGGGCTATAGGACTGGGACTAGCAGGATGCTGAAGGAGAAGTTGCCTTTGTCACAAGAAGATGCCTTTCTCAGGGGTAATGAACTCTCTTGGTGGTGGGGAGTCCTGGTTGGGATGGGATGCAGAGGGGACCAGAGGCTGCTGGAAACTGGTCCAGCCACAGAACAGCTGGGGATTGTTCAGGTAGCAAAATGCTGCGTGCCAGGTGCTGTTCTAGATTCTGGGATGCACCATCAAGCTGCGTGCTAGCAGGGAGCCAGGCAGATTCGAAGCGTGTGCCAATACAATCTGTGAGAAAGCGTTGATGGCTAAAAAGGACATCACAGGCAGAGAAGAACAGAAAGGTAGGGATTGAGGGGGAAAAGGAGTGGTGGCTTTGGAAGGCTCTTGAAGAGATGACATTGAGCTGAGAGGAAGTGAAGTGAGGGCCAGAGCTTGAGGTCTGCCCAAACAGAAAGCAAGGATGAGGCTGGATGAGGTCAGGGGGCTTCTCTGATTGCCCAGGTGAGATGTAGCATTAGGGAGGCATTAGGGACCCCTCCACACACTTCTTCTTTTCACCCCCAGTCATGGAGGGCAGACCTGGTCTCCACAAATTTGTGTAAAGTGTAAGACCCTCTCCCAGGCTGTGAATGTGGATGGAGCCAGAGGCAGAGGCGCTCAGGAGGCCTGTGCTGGGGTTGGATCTGCTTGTGGGGTCCAGGGCACATTTCCCGCTTCATCTCGGTACCCACTTGAAGGAGAAGGGTACACAGCTCCTGCCAGCAGCAGACATACTGAACCCCCACTCTTGTGCAAGGGTCTTGGTGGGAGCTGGCAGTGCCCAGACAGTGAAGCTGAATCGACACTATTTCCTGCAGAAGCAAGGAGACTCACTTTGCAGTCTGGTGCCACCAGGTGGCAGTTGTTGGCTCTGGATTAAATCAATGAGGGGCAATTCTGGGTTGCCTGAGACTTCAGGACAGCTGACAGTCAGTGGGTCGGTGCCTTCTTCTCAGCCCAATCTGAAGAAATTAAGCTGGGAGAACTGGGGACTCAGTTCCCTCCTCCCTCTACTTCCCTGCTTCCCGAGATGCAGTGGCCAGGGTTTCCCCTTCCACCTTCCTCCCTGTACTCTATTGGAGGCCCCAGTTGCTATTCTAAAATTTTTTTTTCATGGAGTTTACAGAACTGACCTGGGACCCAGGAATATGGCTCTTCTGTAGAAATGTTGGCAGAGAACTCTATTTGCTGGTGGCAGCTTCCTAAGACCCCTCCAGGGGATCTAACTGGGGTCCCAAGGACCACTGCTAAACGACCCTGCCTTGGGGAGAAAGCAGCCAGTGGCATGGCATATTGATGCCTCTGTTACTTGACTTTGTGAATGAATATCTTCCTCCCTCATCCTGGAAAAAAAAGCCTTGACTTCATGCCTGTTCCAGGACCTGCCTCCACAGCACTCCAGCACCCAACCCAATGGCCTTATGTCTTCGGTTCTCTGATTGTAGCCTCTTCCCTGACCAACCTCTTCACCCAATGATCTGTTTGGGGGTCAGGGGCTTCCATACAGACCTCTGTTCCCTGGCCTGGTGTGGGTCCTTACCAAAGGACCTGACATCCCAGGTCATCTCTGTGACTCTGACTGGTTGCAGTGTTGCCACTCCCAAATAGAGGGACCTGACTCAGGCCCGTGGGATTTGCATTGTGGATCTTGTTTTCAATTGGGGTTATGCTCACTGATGTCTACTACCAATGCAGACTGGTCCTCTTGTTAAAGACGGGGATCTGTAGGGTGCTCAAGGTGAATGGGAATCCTGAAAGAAAAACATTTAAGTGGGTGTGGGCTTTCACAGAAATAGGAAAAAGTGCAAACAACTCTCGGGAATATTAAGTATGCTTTTTCTTTGATCAAATAGTTTGTCTGCTGAAAACATATCTTAAGAGCATAATAATGGGAGTGCAAATGTTCCATAATAGTCCAGAGTCTTATAGTTGGTTCTTATTCTCCATTGTAGCAATACAGAAAGTTTCCCTCAATACTCATTCTCTTTTCACCTCTAAGAATAGAAACTGATATTTGTGTGGGCAAATGAATGCCAAAATAAAACTGTTTCCAAGCTTCCCAGAACTGTGGCTGGATGTAACCACAGTTCTGGCCAGGAGAATGAGAGCGGGGTAACACAGGCACCTTCCAGATCTTGGAAGGGCTGTGCCCTCAAAGGCAGGACAAGTCACCTGTCCTCTTCCTTTCCTACTCTTCTTGGCAGCTGCAGAGCAGATGTGGTGAGGGGTCCTCTTGGGCCATGTGGATAAGGGTCACAGGAGGGATGGTGGGAAAGCATGTTATAGAGACTATTATGTAAGAACATTTAACTCACACATAAAATAAATACTCACAGTATATTGTTAAGTGAATAAGAAACTACAAACCCAGGAAGTATGATCTGATTTTTTTCTTTGAAAAGTATACATATAATAAATTCATATAAAATTGGCAAGCTATACAATAAAATGTTACTAATTATTATCTTTAGATTGTAAGATTATGGATGATCCTGATGTTGTCTTATGTTCTATTAGAAAACATCTTAACACTTAATTCGTTGATTTATTTTTCCTTTAGAAGTCAGACATAAACTCAGCACTCTAAAGAATCTATCCATCAACTGCACGGAATGACAATTCATGGAGTTAATTGGCATTCAGGAGCAAGTCTCCTGGCTTCAGGTTTAAGATTATGGCGTAGGAAGATCCTGAGCTCAGCTCTTCTCATTGACACCAGAACTACAACTACAAAAAGCAGCTATCTCTGAGAACAACAGATTTTTTACAGCTACACATATGAAGAAAATGCCACACTGGATTGGTAAAAAGGGCAGAGACTTAATCTAGTCAGGACATGCCCTATCCCCCATTTCCCATGTGGTGACCCACAAGTGGGAGAACCTGCCTCCACAGCATTCTAGCACCCAAACCAATGGCCTTATGTCTTTGGTTCTCTTAAGGGGTGGCTCTGGTGACAAAGAGGGATTTCACCACTGTCCAAAGGACATCTCTAAATGAAGCCATCTCTAAATTCAAGACCAGAACACACAGTTGACCTACCTAATATATAAGAACAAATAGGCAAAATGAGAAGAAGAAAGATATGTTCCAGACAACAGAAAAGGGGACAAAACCCCAGAAAGTGAACTAAATGAAAAGAAGTAAGCTGTTCACTAGATAAAGAGTTCAAAATAATAGTCATAAAGATGCTCATCAAACTCTACAGACAAGTGGATCAACTCAGCAAGGACTTCACAAAGAGATAAAAATTATAAAATAAGAAACCTATCAGGACTGAATCATGTAACAACTGAAATGAAAAGTATAAGGAGGGAATGAACAGCAAATTCAGAAGAATGGATCAAGGAGATAGGATAGTGGAAATAACTCAACTGGAAGATTAAAAAGGAAAAAGAATGAAAAAGAATGAGGATAGCATAAGACACCTCGGGGACAACATCAAGTGTACTAACATTTGAATCATAGGGGTACCAGAAGGAGAAGAGAGAGAAAAAAGAACAGAACACTTATTTGAAAAAATAATGGCTAAAAATTTTGCTAAAATAGAGAAGTATATAGACATCCAAGTCTAGGAAGCACAGAGAGTACCAAACAAGAAGAACCCAAAGAGACCCATACCAAGACACGTTATAATTAAGTTGTTAAAAGTTAACAATAAAGAGAGAATTTTAAAAGCATCAAGAAAAACAAAAAAACAACAACAACTTAACAACTAGTTACATACAAGGGACTGCCCATAAGACTATCAGCTGACTTTCAACAGAAACTTTGTAGGCTAGAAGGCAGTGACATGATATATTTGATACAATGAAAAGGAAAAACCTACAATCTACAACACTCTATCCAGCCAGGTTATCATTCAGAATTGAGAGATCAAGATTTTCACACAGGCAAAAGCTAAAAGAGTTCCTCACCATTAAACCAGCATTACAAGAAATGTTAAAGGGAATTCTTCAAGTGGGAAAGAAAAGGCCAAAACTAGAGATAAGAAAATATATGAAAGAAAAAAATCTCATTAGTAAAGGCAAACATATAGTTAAGGTAGTAAACCAACCATCTATAAATCTAGTATGAAAACAATTAAAATTGCAATAAGTATATACTTATCAATAATTATTTTAAAGGTAAATGGACTAAGTGTTCCATTTAAAAGATATAAGGTAATTGAATGGATAAAAAAACAAGACCCTTACATATTCCACCTACACAAGACTCGCTTCAGATTAAAAGACACACACCAACTGAAATTAAAGGGATAAGAAAAGGTATTTCATGAAAATGGAAACAAAAATAAAAAAGCTGGGATAGCAATACTTACATCAGATAAAATAAAATTTAAAACAAAGGCTATCACAAGGGACAAAAAAAGATTCAACAATTCCACTATAGGTGCTTATCTGAAGAAACCAAAATTTATTTGAAAAGATGTATGCACCCCTGTGTTCATTGCAGCATAATTTCCTTATCAATAGCCATTATATGGAAACAACCTAGGTGTTCATCAATAGATGAGTGGTTGAAGAAGTTAAAAAAAATTCTTTTCATGGCTGAGTAATATTCCACTGTGTGTGTATGTATATAAAAAAGAATGAACTCTTGCCATTTGTGACAACATGGATGAACTGAGAGCATTTATGCTAAGTGAAATGAGTTAGAAAAAGCCAAATACTATATCTCACTTATATGTGAAATCTAAAAATCTAAACAAATACAAACAACATTAAACAAAACAGACTCTTAAATACAGAGAACAAACTGATATATGACAGAGGTTTGGGCAGTGGGGGGAAGGGCAAAAAGGTGAAGGGGATTAAAATGTACAAACTTATAACATAAGCTAGAGTCCTGGTGCACAAAACTCATGCACGGGGTGGGGGATGTCCCTCAGCCTGACCTGCACCCTCTCCAATCCGGAAGCCCTCAGGGGATGTCCTATTGATGGCTTAGGCCTGCTCCCTGTGGTTCTCTACTCTCTGCAGGACCTCCCTGCTCCACACCACAGTGCTGCCTGCAGGCTGCACTTGCCTGCTCCCTGGTCGCCATGGTGATGGCCAAGCAGGCCGTGGTGGGAGCTGCCTCCTCCCGGCTGTGAGTCTCTATGGAGGCAATGAGGTTAATTTGCATACTCACTCCTGACTGGCTGATGGGAATCACAAAGTGATGGTCAATTTACATATTTCTCCTTTATTAGTATAGATAAGTTACAGGGGTATGAAGTACAGCAATAGGGAATACAGTCAATAGTGTTGCAGTAATTTTGTATGGTGGCAGATGGTTATTAGACTCCTCATGGTGATAACTTTGTAAAGTATATAAGTGCTATACCACTATGTTGCTCCCCTGAAACCAATGTAATATTGTATGTCATCTATACTTTAATTGAAAAAAAAAAACCTATTCAGGAATTGTAAATTCAGATACCTTCAGATGTCAGGCTGAAATCATCTTTGTGTGAAGGGGCAAATGCTACAAAGGGGCAAGATATGAACCTTGGCCAGTTGTGTTCTGTACAATTGTTTTCACATGTTAAACATGACGAAACAAAGCTAATACAGTTCTAGCAAACACACACACACGCATACACATACACACACACACTTTTTTAATCAAGATAGCTAGGTGGCAAACTGGCATCCTCCATCCAAATACTGTTTTCTGGTTAAAGAGGTGAAGGTAGTGAGAGGTCAAAGCCAATCTGAACACTCTAGGAGAGGAGGCAGAGACAGGCATGCCTCGGACAGAGGAGAGTTGAGCATAGGCACTGCCAGATAGAGGCTGGGGGTAGAGGGTGTGGAGGAGAGAAGGCAACTGCTGGGGTAAGGACAGAGTGCCAAAGTGGCAGGGTGGTGATCCCCTGCCTGCCCCTGTAGTTTTATGAAAGGGAGGTCACACAGGTTAACTACTACCACATCTGTGGGGCATTTACCATTTCATAAAGGACTTCTGAGAGGGAAATAATTTCTCTTTTGCAGTTGAGAGAAATGATTATCAAAAAGTTCAGTAACAACAGGATTTTGGACACAAGACACCATATCCACTCTACTGTTTTAGGCTGCTGAACAAGGAAAGAGAAAGTACTAGAATGGTGTAAGTTGGGTAAAGTAGGCTAGGAGAAGTGCCCTCACACTGTGGCAGTCTCTCCTGTAAGGTTGACGAAGTGCCTGCCTTGCTCTGCAGAGCCTGTCACCAACGATCATCTTGGAGGTGATCGCTGGGACTCTTCCAAAGCCCTCAGCAACACTGAGTACGAGGTGCAGGAGAAAGGGACGATTGATTGTCCCTGGTTCATGTGTTTATTTATGGCCTGACTTGTCCCAGTGAGCATTGAAGGACATGAGACCTGCACTGCCGAGAGAGGCATTGATCGCCCAATGTTCTGTTTATGTCTGTGACCTTTAGTACTTGAAGCTATAGATCTTGTCTTATTCTTTTATGCATTCAACAGATTGTGCAGCATGCTGGTGTTGGGCTAAGGGCTTAGAACAGCGGTTCTCAACCTGTGGGTCGCGACCCCGTTGGGAGTCGAATGACCCTTTCACAGGGGTCGCCTAAGACCATCGGAAAATGCAGATATTTACATCACGATGTAAAACAGTAGCAAAATTTCATGGTTGGGGGTCACCACCACATGAAGAACTGTATGCAAGGGTCGCGGCCTTAGGAAGGTTGAGAACCACTGGCTTAGAACATCATGATGAGCCTCAGCTGAGCTGACCTGCTCTCCACCTTCACAGCTTTGTAATCTACGTGGGGCCAGAAAATTAATTAAAAAATCACACAAAGACATTAAAAGATTTAAACACAGTGAAAGGAAAGATACCTCTTTTCTCTTTCCCCAGCATAAGGCTGGCATAAACATGGCTCTCAAGGAGCAGCTGACAAAGGAATCAGAGGGTGAAGGAGCAGAGCAATGTCTAGCCACAGGATGGATGCCTGGGGGCTGTGCTGGGGTCTTCATCCTTGATCAAATGGGAGCCCTTGTCCATCCCTGATGTAGCTGCCCTCTGAAACAGCTGGGGTGCACCTTCTCTGACTGGGGGTCCCTGGGCCAAGCCTTGGACAGCGGGGTCTTTTCCAGAGGTGCAGCTTGTCGCTGGAGATCTGGCTTGCAAGCTCCACTACAATGATTATAAGAAGTTTTCCTGAAAAGCGAGCCTACTAGATGCCTGGGGCTTGTTTACAAATGCATCTTCAATGCTATGGGCACTGGCCTCCTCACCGCATTGTGGAATGAATGAAGCAGCAAGTGGATGGACAGGTAGTGGCGAATGCCTCAGTGTGTATCCATGTGGTGTACTGAGACTTGACCCTCACCAGCCTTTACTGTGGGGACTGTGGGCTGGCTGGAGATGAGGCTGAGTGGAGGGAAATCACCTGACCAGCCTTGCTCAGACATCAGTTTATTTCATTCAATAAATATTTATGTTGGGATTTAAGTGTGCTCTGAGAGCCTGCTGCTAGGTGAGCTGAGGTCAGCAGGAGGGAGGAGAGGCAGTGGATGACCTGCCTCTGGAGTGTGCTGAGGAGTCCTGCCATGCACACATGCTCTGTCCAGGCTGGGCAAGATGATGGAGAAGCAAGTCACAGGAAGAAAGAGATAGTGTGAGAAGGCAGTGGAGTGAGTATGCGGGGGCAACATCCTGGAGAGAGGATGTGTGGACAGGAGTGAGCTTCTGAAAGGAGGAGGGAGGACCCTACAAATCCAGGATGGCAAGGGTATCACCGTTATGAAGCACCTCCTAATGGCTGGATCAGGTAAGGGAAGACAGGCATCTCCAACTCCACTTGGTAGACCAGGGAAGAGGAATGAAGAACAAGGCATATTGGACCCCAATTCCACCTAATTGAAAACCCACTCTCCTCTGACTGTAGATGTTTACATCACTCAAGTCTATTAGGAATGGGAGGTTTTCATTGAGTTTACGAATTATTCATGGAGCAAACTTACTTCATTCTTCAGTCATCATATCAGTTAATCCTGCACACTTATGGAACACTTAGCATGGCAATCAGCCGTGTGTTTTGTTTCAGAAGGAGCGAATCTTAGTAAAAAGGAGCAATGGGAAGTGTTGAGCCTGGGGCTGGTAGCAAAGATTCTAGGCCTTCTTCTGTGGTTTACTAGCTCCACAACTCTTCTCCCAACTCCTCCCCTTAACACTCTACATCAGTTATTTCATTCTTTATTTTAAAAAGGCTGGACAGCGATAGGTTGAAAACTGATGTTGAGCCTTGTCAAGCCCCTGGCCCTCTAGTGTGGTGGCTTGGACACTGGAGACACATGGGAGATTGTCTGGGGACTCTGGGCAGAAAGGGTGCTTCTACAGATGAGGCTGTATGAAGGTGTATGCAAAGGAGGGCCCTCCCCAACGGGGAGTGGGCTGTATTCGGACAGCTGCCCTTCCCAAAAGCTCTCTAGGGCAGCTGATGGGAGGCCCATTGAGGTCAGTGCCTTCTGGTGGGTACCACATGGTGTCAGTTTCCCTTTTCCCTGCCATTCTTTCTTCTTTCCTCAGCAGAATCTCTAGGGGCTGGGTCCTGACGCCGAGAGCTGGGGTCTCTGCCCCTTGTGCCAACACAGAGTGGGTGCTAGATAGGTATTTGTTGAGATGGACTTAAGATAGGAAAGAGATTGACAAGAAGTTATTATTAGTCTGAAAGCTATGATAGACTCACAGAGAATTTGTCAGGGCAGGAAAGTCGAATGCCTGCAGGAACTGGGAGAGTCACACACATGTGAGCCATGGCCTGGAGGGAAGTAGTATGGAACATTAGGACCCATGGTCAGGTGGAGGTGATATGCCCAATCAGTCTACAGGCGATCCATCTGAACTTCTGAAAGTTTCTGTTGGTCAAATAAAAGACCTCTGATCCAGTATAAAGGCCCGTGGTTTATATTTTCTGGTGAAGTGTGTGCCGAGTAAAGCTGGACAAACCAGACAATGAAGGGGATGTAAGGGAACAAGTATGGTGGCCTGGCAAAGATAGGAGGAAGCCACAGAGGAGCTCTCCCAGGTGCTGCTGATCTGGCACCAGCCAGGCTCATCCTGGAGACAGAAGAGGCAGATGACAGATATATGTACCCAAGGTGGCTCAGGGCAGCATCTTTCCAGGAATGTGGTCCCTCATAGGCCATGATAGTGGCAGGACAATGGTGATAATAATAACGGAACAGTCATAGCTGATGTTTATGGAGTAGCTGCTATGTGCTGGGCATTGATTTCAGCATTGTCTTATTTTTTTTCTTTTATTTTTTAGAGTAGATTTTGGTGCACAGCAAAACTGTGCAGAAAATATGGGAGTTCCCATGTCCCCCTGCCCCACACAAGCATATCCCCCACTATCAACATCTCCCACCAGAGGGGTACACTTGTTATAATCAAAGAATTTACGTTGACAATCATACTCATCCAGAGCCCATAGTTACATTAGGGTTCATTCTTGGAGTCATATACTCGATGAGTTTTAACAAAAGTATAATGACATGTATTCCCCACTGTGATAGCAAACAGAATATTTTTACTGCTCTAAACACCCTCTAGCACTGATTTCAACCCTCTCACCAGCCCTTGAAGTAGACATTTCTATCCCCTTAACCCAGAGGAAGTCCCCAAGGTCCTGAACGACCAGGTGACTTGCTCAAGCTCAGCCAGCTCCCAGGATGGGAGCCAGCTCGATGGAGCTTGGAATGAGGTGTACACAGACTCTGTACCTGGCTGCCTGATACAGCGCTTTCCTGGCTTGTGAGGATTAGGCAGCCTTGCCTGGGCTGTGCAGTTCCTCAGGAATCACTGCCCGAGAAGTAATTGGAGGTTGGCTTGCATTAAAGTAGCTGCTTTTACATTCTATATGACCATAAAGCTAATGAGTGATAGGGGATTTCCAAGATAAGAAAACTCATATCTATCCCTGTTGTGTGTGTGTGTGTGTGTATGCTGTTCATTTGGAATTTCAATTAATTGTTATTTTCCCCCAACATAGTCCATCATATTTAGCTAACCCCAGCTTGCTTGGCAATTTTCAAAACTACATGACAATGGAATGTAGCATTCACACTGAGTAGGCACATGGCACTTCCTGCCTGGGAGAGCCGTGAGGCCACGGGATTACCCTGGAGAGGCCTTTACAATTTTTAATATCAATATTACAAGCTACCAGAACCCTCCTGAAACACAGAGTTAGGAATTCGGTGTGTTTTCTCTTCCTGAAATTGGAGTATTTTATCTGCTTCACCCCATTGTTGGGATTGTAAACATGTTCACTGAAATGGTTTCTGCTAAGGAAAGTTTAAAAAGGGAGGCTGGGAAGAACTCATCTGAGAACAATTTACATGTCAATTCCAACATGCATGTTCATGCATTTGGGCTCAGAAGATGGTGGCAGTGGTGCCTCCAAATGATTCTGCAATTTTCCTAAAACAAGCAAATAGTCAGAAATGGGTCCCGTTCCTGGAGTCTGAGCCTTCAACCTAGAGCCTCCAATCTCTATATTTTCTAAGGATTTAAGGTTCTTTTCAGGAATCAATTTAAAATAATTCATATTTCAACTGAAGGACAATTTAGGGCTTACACGGAGAGATGCTCCAACTTCCGGCATTTTATTGCCGCTCTCAGTGTTTTTGAGATGACAGTTTTCCCTTCTTAGTACAAGTTTAAAATTAGAAAAATCAAACACCCATTAGAGAAAGCAGATTTACTCTCCCATTAATTGATGCGGAGATGTCAACTCCTCGCACCCAGCACAGCCCTGGCCTAAGAAGGCGCCTGAGTTTCCAGCGAAGGGCTGTACTGCTCTGGGGGAGCCACCTGGCTGCCCTCGCATAAATCTTAGGGACCCTGTGGCTCTCTTCCCACGTTTATTTTTTTAAAAGTGAGCAACCTTGAAAGTTGAACTCCCCACCCTATGTGGTTTCTCTCTGCTCTGCTGGACAGAGGTACAGTAGCTGCCTGTTTAGCAATCAGAAAATTATTCTTATAGGGAATGGAGACTGAGTATTAAATAGGGAGAAGGATCACGGAATCGCCTCCTTCCAGAAGCTGGAAGCAATCCAGGTGGGGTGGGAAGGGCGCTGGTTCTGTGTGAGGACCTGCTGAAATATGACTTTTAACTTGCAGCATTGCCATCCTAATAGAAGCCCCTCTAATGTCTTCTGTAGCTTTGATTTTGGAACACGTCACATTCCTCATTAAAGCAATCACTGTTAAAACATAAAGCAACACAGGATTTATTTCTTCATTAAACTGATGATCCGTATATGAAGCCAATTAACATTATGAGTCTGGTGAACATCAAGTGTAAAGAGGTTAGAGAAAATTAAAAGCAGTCACCTTGGTCTTTAGATAAAGAAAGTACACTTTTAGATTGTAAATCATCAGAATGTCCAAGCGGGACAGATCGGTGAATTTGGTTAATTGGAAAATACATTTTACGGCACAGAATTAAGGAAAAATAACCTTTTTGTTACTAACGCGTTTTTTTTCCCCCCGTGGTGGGGGTAGGGAGAACTGTAGTGAAGGTACATATTTAGTCTTCTCCTTCTTGGCCGGGCTGTGCGAGGCAAGCAGAGGGAAAATGAGGCTTCCCACCATCAAAGTGTGCGGTAGCCTCTCCTTTCGAACTCTGCTCGGTGGTTTGTTTATTCGCTATTTTGTAACAGGAACAGCCGGCCTCCTGGCTGGGGCCAATGGGAAGTCGGTTGAGGCGGATTTTAACAAAAGTATAATGACATGTATCCACCACGAGAGGTGGGTGTTTTGGGGGAGCCTGGATGGCTGCCCGGCGAGGGAGGTGACCAGGCTAGCCTGGGGGGCTCCGGGAGAGCCGGGAGCTTCGGGGCCAGAGCTGCGCGGGGGATGCGGGATGGAGATTTCGGTCCCAGCTGGGAGCGCTCAGCGCGCGTCCCAAGTAACTTTCTCGGGTCTGGACTCAGAGAATACCAGTGGGTCCCCGTCCCCCCCCCCCCGCCTCCCGAACGCCCAGGGTCAGCGGGGCGGGACCCGCCGCCAGGCAGCTCAGGCCCCAGAAGGACCTCGGACCCGCCTCGCTCCCTCCGCAGCCCCTGAGGAAGTGGTGCCGCTGTTAAGGGCTGGATCGGCCGGGAGGCGCATAAAGAGTGCTGCCCGCAGACCCAAGACCAGCCTGTCCAGCTTGGGGGCGTCCCTGGACCTTGTTGCCCCAGCAGATATCGGGGATGGGGCGCCGCGGCTGCGGCTTGGACCTCGTTCCTGCGGCGTCGGGCTCCTGATGCCAAGTCCTCGCACAGACCTCAGGTGCGCCCGGAGCTGAGCCGCCCGATGCTGCCTCGCCTCGCTGCACCGGCGCCCGGCTCCAGAGCGCTCGGGGCGCGCGGGCGGAGAGCTGCCGCCCAGGGCGGGCGGAGGGAGCCTGGGCAGGCTTGTGGCAGACGGGAGAGCGAGGGAAGCTCGGGCTCTTGTAAGGGACTCCGGAGAGCAGGGTCCTCTGAGAGACACCGGAGAGGACAGCGGACGCGAGTTGCGCCTCCTGTCCAGGCTGAGACAGGGTCTGGCCTCTGTGGGTGAAGTGGGCACGGCTCTCTCACTGCCCCACAGGGCCCACCTGCTACCGCTGTCCCCTGGTCTGCAGACGTGCTACCCGAGCCCGCCACCTGCGCTTGCGGAGTCGGTAGTCCAGGCGGAGCCGGCGCCGCGGGGCTGTTGGCTCTTGGTACCGAGCCGAGTTTCCAGCGGCTTCTTCCGTGTGCCTGGCCCACTCCCGGCGCCGGGACGGGCATTGCCCAGGGGGGCCGCGGAGGCGCAGGGGCTGCGCGGGCCTCGCGGAGTGGCGCCTCGTCTTTCTCTACCAGGCGGTTTTCGGAGCGGGGTCCTCGGCGGGCCAGCGCCCGGCCCCTGCCCTCCAGCGGGGCGCGCCTCGCCCAGGAGAGTGTTCTCGAGCGGGGCTGCCAGGCCTTTGTTTCCAACGCTCTGTGTCGTTAAGGTCGAGGCTGGATCCCAGGCGGTGCACGGACGCGACCCCCCGCCTGGCCACGGCTCCAGCTCCCGAACGCAGCATTAGAATGTTTATAAAATATTCAATTTATGCAGTCTGTCCAAGAAGCCATCGGCCCAAAATAAAATCAGCAGTCTAGACGGAACACAGACACCAGAACTTATCAACAGTTGTCTGACTTGCATCTTCTGATGCATCTTGAGTGGGTCATAATACCAACTTTATTTTCAGTGGTGCATAAATTAATTACACGCATTTAATAACCAAAATATCATTATATTCCCCCTTTAATATCATAAAGGCTTTCCGCCAGGGAAGCACTTAATAGTGCAGGGGGCCGTAACGGGCTATTATCCTGGTGTAATGCTATTACAGAACCAATTATGCACCATTAGACTTGCTTTTTTTGCAGTTTATGTGATTTGATCCAATCCCGCGCCCCTGACTTGAAAATTTCAGCCCGGTGCTTTAGAGTTTAATTTTCGCCCAGGCAGAGGGAAGGGCGGTCCCTCTCTGCTGAGCGGCTGCCTCGGATGCATTTTAAAAGTAATTGCGAAGGGTCCCACCGCATATCATTTGCATGGAGAAGCAACCATAAATTCAGGGACCCCTTGCTGAGAACAAAATCAAACTTTCCTTTTGTACGGTTGCTTGGAAAGGGAAGCCGTGTGCAAAGAGTCCCCCCAAAACCCATCCGGCGGCGAACATTAGCAGTGCTTTGTCAATTCGAAGCCTGGGAGCCGCCTGGTCGGTGACTTGGGCGCGTCCAAGTCTAAATTCTCCAGAGGAAGAAGGTTTGCGTCCGGGGACTTAAATGGGGGTGGGGCGGAGTGTTAAGAAAATATTGCTTTTTTTGCGGGGGTTGGTGGGAGTGATGGTTGTTACTATCCTCTTTGAAAAGAAACAAGGGAAAAGATTCCTGGTGTTTGCTGAGAAATGACGGATTTTTTTTTTTTTTTACACCACGTGGGCCATTTGTAAGGCCCAATAGACCTATCCAAGTTACTCGCTGTAGACAGCGCTGGAAATAATCAGATTAAGGCCAATTATGCGTGAGATTATAAAGGCGAGTGCCGAGCCTCGGTGCGCGCTGTAGACAGACAGCAAGACATCTGGCCACTTCCCCAGTCACTTTTCTGGTCTTGGGGGCGCCAGCAGCGCCGAGCCCCGCCCGCCTCCAGCCGAGCCGGGTGCGGACGGAGGAGGCCACGTTCCGGCTTTGCTCGCCCGCCGCCCACCGAGGTACGCGGGCTCCCGGCCCGCTCACCGCATCCCGCGCGCCAGGCCTGGGGCTGGGCGGCTCTCCCGGCGGGGCTGCCGCTCGCGCAGAGGGCCGGGCGCGCTCGCCGGACCCGGCCGCGGTGGCCTGGGTGCACGCTGGCTCCAGGGACCCCTGAGAGCCGGGGACTGAGCGGGTTGGGTACCGGGACCAGGGGGAGCACGGTTGTAGGGGAGGTAGACCCGAGCTGAAGGGCTATCCTGCGGGGACCTGGTTGGAAACGGCGCTGACACCTCCCCTCCACCCTCCAGAGTGGGCTGAGTGCGCTCCAGGCCGGCCAAGGCCCAGGCCCAGGGAGACTCTGACTATTGCTATTTGCTTTGCAGCCGGGCCGAAGCTAGGCGCCCCGCGGGTCCCGCGGTCACCCTCCGAGTCCCGGCGGTTCGGAAGACCCGCCGTCGGCGATGTTTTATTTTCACTGTCCGCCGCAGCTGGAGGGTGAGTAAGCGCCGGCCGGGCGCTCCGCAAAGCCTGCGGGCCAGAAAGGACCCGGCGACTGTGCGGCTGGCGGGTGGTTGGGTCCCCGCCCCGCCCGGGGCCGCCGCTGGACGGTGGGTAGAGGCGCCCTTGGGTCCCTCGCGGCCCCCCGCTCCCGCCTCCGCCCCATCGCCACCTGCCTCCCACTTCTCTCCCCGCCGAGCTGGACGGCCTCCGGCTTTGCCACAGGACCCGGCAGGAACCGGCAGGGTCCTCTCAGCACAGATGCCAGTGTCACGCCTCTAATCGCCTCCCGCCCCCCGCCCAGGGGCCGCATCAATCTTTCACGGTATTTTGCAAACATCCCGAAAACCCAAGGTGGACTGGAGAGTTGGTTCAAAATTGTCCTGGGTCAGACCAAGAGTCAGAACAACCCTTGCAGGTTGCTCTCACCAGCACCGCA
Organism: Lasiurus cinereus; assembly: GCA_011751065.1. Classification (NCBI taxonomy): domain Eukaryota; kingdom Metazoa; phylum Chordata; class Mammalia; order Chiroptera; family Vespertilionidae; genus Lasiurus; species Lasiurus cinereus. Next base: position 7,312,208 of record JAAGEH010000021.1, read on the forward strand.
CCGCCCCGGGCAGTATTGCTGCGGGCTGTGGCCAGGGTTTGTTCGGGCCACCTTGGCCTTCCCAGAGCCAGCTGGCCCTGGTCACCAGGGGCCCGAGGCCCTGGCCTGGCTTCATCGCGGTGACTCACTGGATTTCTGACCACAAATCAACCAGTGCTTACTCCGGGGCAGCCCCATGGCCAGGATTTGGGTCTTTGAGGGTCTCCAGGATTTAGAAGACATTCCACCTTAGGGTCTCTGTGGTGGGCTCTGTACTTATGTTCCTAAAAAATAGCACAAGTTTTGTTAGGCAGGGCTAGGTGGGAAGGGGACAGCCAGGCTCTAGGTGCCCCAGGGTGGGAGGGAGTCTCTAGGATTGGGTCCTCCACAGTTAGCGTGACACAGGGCCTGGCAGAGCAGTGGTGTCAACCATGGGTGTTAGGACTTTTCTAACGGTGGGAGCAATACCAGTACTTGGCTTTGGCAATCTACTCCTTGGCTTTATTTGTGGAAAGGGAGACTTTTGGAGGCCAAGAAGTCAGGCAGGTTCGGGGCAGGACAGAGGGGAAGACACTGAGACATCAAAGGAGCTGGTCCACCCTGCCCTGGTTACCACGAGCAGTGGCCAAGCCCTGGCTGGCACTGCACGAGGACTGCAGAAGTTTATGTTTCCCAAGGAAGCTTTGGAGAGCTCAGTAGGATTTTCTAGAGGCGGCTAACGAGGACCGGTGGTAAAGCCCTGCCAGCTTGGTCAGCATTTCTAAGAAGGAAAGGCCAGACACTCACCTGCATTTCACTTTCTTTTACCTCCGAGGACCCATGGTGATCGGCTTTATGAAAAGGTTGGAGAGGGACAAACGCTTACTTCAGACTCCGGGGCTGGAGGGAGACCCTCTGAATATGTGGTGGACACATTGTCTCTGCACTTCTGAACCTTGGGTTTGGACTGATGGATGCCCAGTGGCCCATCTCTGGTCAAAGTGAGGAAGGCTGAGGTTTGGGGTATTGAGCAGGCAGAGGGCTGTGTGGATGGCTTACAGGGAAAGCCCTGTGGGCAGAGGTAGGGCGGGCTGCAGAAGCCACTCACGGCGAGTCCTCGCCCACTCAGCCCAGTGAGCTTCCCTCTCACTCACACCCAGGCACACACTGTCTTGATGCTAATTCTATTCAGAAGCGAAGGAGGTCCTTCAGAACCTTTTGTTTTATCTCTGCAGACATTTCTAAGCCAGTTTTGCAGAAAGGACTAGCGTTACTGGAGAAGGTGATCTGCCGCAGAGGGAAAGGTTGGGAATAGAATTTGGAATATGACATCTCATTATAGCTCGTCAGCTTTTTAATTTTAATTTTTTTGTTAATCTGGAGAGGCATGAAGTAGAAAGCACAGCATGGTTCAGAATTGTACTTCTCAGGTCATTTTTTTGTGGTGTAAAATTAAAAAGTACCATATAGCTGCTTAGGAAATTAAAATAGAACAGAAACCTAAGTGAAAAGTGAAATCCTCTTTCACTTCTTTTTCTTTTTTGAAAAGCACTTCTTGTTGCTGGTTTCTTGTCATTCCTTCAGGAAAAACAGGCTTTTACCATAATTTTTATATTTTTCTCTCTGTGTTATGCATTGTTTGTACTGAAATTATACTACCAAGTCATTCAGGACTTTGCTTTTTTCATTGCATAATATATATTGGGAGGACTTTTTCTATGTTTCTGTATCCCAATTGCCTGACTAATTTTAAATAGCCGTGTAATATTCCACCAGATGCCATGCAGAAGTGTCTCCTGGTGGGAACGTTAGTTGTTTCCAGGTTATTTTTATTACCATGTTGCCAGGAACATTTTTCTCTCTTTATGTTGCCAGCCTTTATAAATATATTCATAGATTAAATGTCTGTACATATACTTACATTTTTGCCAAAAATGGCCATACACCAATAGATGCTGCTACAAATAGATGAATGGCAGCCACGTTTCATACACTCCCGTCATGAGACCCCTGATATTTTTTTGCCAAAAAACACGGTGTGGAAATAATAGTTAATGGTTCTGTTTTGTTTAATTGTCAACAAGGTTTAACATTTTCATAACATTATTGTTCATTCTACATATTTTTAAGTAAAAAGCTCCTCATATTTTCCTCTTTTCTATTGGGTTGTCAATCTTTGTTCTTATTAATCTGATGAGGCATCAGCCTTTTGTTAAGATTCAGTTGGACGCGCAGTATTTCATGAAGGTATTATGTGCATCCAAGGTGAGCCAGTGGGGACCAGCAAGAGCAAATCAGGAACCTGAGGCTGGTCATGATGGACACCTTCAGAGGTCGCGTCCCAACCTCACCAGCGAGGTGCCTTGTTTCACAGGGAAGCAGTGTGATGTTCTGCAGAGTACTGGGAGTTCGACTGCCTCGAGGCTGCTCTTTTAAGCTCTTAGTGTTCTGGAGAGAAATATTTGTAACTAGGGTTTTGAAGAAGAATGCAGCTTGGACAAGAAGAAGTGGGGAGAGGGTTTCAGCAGAGTGGGGTATTATGGCAAACTATGTGGCCCTGGAGAGTAGAATAATAAGCAGGAGAAACTCCCTTTTATAGATGGAGTTTTTTGAAGTCTAAAGAGATCTTGCTTCTTTGGGGCTGAGGTCTTTCTGAGGAACGTTGTCCTGGCATTGCGGGTCACTGGCTCCTAATGCTGTGCAGTGATTCTGAGCCCAGAACTTATGGCAGGTACAGCATGCACTGGCTAATGGGAACTTGCTCATTGTTTTCCTGAGGAGCCATTGTGGACTGTCAAATAAATGATGCACATTTGGAAAATGATCTGAATGCACATTTGGGGCCAAAGTCTGTTCCAGCTTTATAGGCCCTTTGGAGGCTGCTAGGAGGACAGTGGAAGGATGCTCTTCTTTTCAGGGAAAGAGAAGCAGCGGGCCCTTTCTGAGCCTGGCAAGAGGGTAGGATGCCCTCTGAGAGCGACCCTGTGTAGGTCTGCTGGAATTCAGAACAGACACTATTGGGGCACATCTCTTGGCACTGACATCCATATAACGGGCCTGCTACAGTACTGATGAGCTGTGACCAACAATAATTAATACTCGTCTGTAAACTTCTTGCCTCGTTGTGTCCTGAAGTTCTAGGAGAAAAGTGCTGTGAAAAGCTCTTGGTGTTTTCCTTCCTTCCCCACCTCCCGCCTCTAACCTTGTTGTTTATAGAGATACAGGCAAGTAGACTAATATGTGATCAAAGGGAAGCAGCAGCAAGGCTCTGAGATGGGGAGTGAGGTGTGTTGGACAGAGTGGAGCTGGGAGCTGGGCGCTGGGAGCTGGGCGGTGGATGAAGGCTCCACCTCAAGCCAGTGGCCCTTGCTTGAGATCCAAATTTCTTGAGAGAACTTGGCTGTCTTGGGATGTAAGGTCACCTCTCGCCCTATGAAATAAGCATATTTGGGGCTAAAGTCATAAGTTATTGGGAGAGAGAGAGCACAAGAGAGTAGAAAAAAAGGGGTTTAGTAGGAGGAGCAGAGAAAGACACTTTGGGGCAGCCAGAATTCTGTCTGAAGGGGATGGGTCGATGACTCTGAATGAGTCTGTGTAGCCAGGGGATCCCATTTGCTCCCAGCAGGCACTGCGCCCTTTGGCAACCACCCTCCCGGAGATTTTGACGATGGGTTCCTGCGCAGAAAACAGCGTCGGAACCGGACGACATTCACGCTTCAGCAGGTAATGACAGTGTCTTCTGCAAGATAGCTGTCTCCTGCCTCCAAAAAAATCAGAGTCTTCTCTGCTCTCCTCTATCTTTTAGAGTAAGGCCAAATGATCATGTTAACTGGATCCTTCTGTTTTCTCAAGCAACTTATGTTTCGAGGAACCTATTTCTGGGAAAGGGCAGAGGACTTTGACCTATGATCCCAGATAAAGTGAAGAGGCAATACTGATTGCACCCATTCACCTGGGGCTGATAGATTGGGGGGTATATTAACATCAGTAATGTCATTTGAACCTTCAGAGGGCAGGTAGGACATTGTTGTCCTTGGGTTGGTAGATGAGAAGGCTGGAACCTAAGAAGTTGGTGGATCTGTAAAAGGTATTGTTGCCCTAAATGGAAGGGCTACAATTGCAACCCTGATATTGTGTTGCCAGGCCCTGGCCCTGCTCTTAGACCTGTTCAACTTCTGGATCAAACTGGAGCCAGAAAGTACTCACCCCCTCGCAGTTTCCGTGGGACTGGCCGGGAGCAGCTGCCGGTGGTTCTGTTCCTACACCTGTGGTAGTGGCTGTGCGAATTGCTCTCAGTCACAAGGCCACCCTCCTCTTTTGAGTCTTCTGAATATATTGAAATGCAATCGCATATAAATATTTCCATTTCTCTTCTTCTACTTCTTGGGGGAGCATTGAGGTTGTTAGCAAGATTTAGTTCCTAAGTTATCAGTGGTTGAAATTTTAATTCTGTGGGATCTCTTCAAACAGCTCTTTCCCCCTCTTCTTTCCCGATTTGATCTGTGAAACAGCTTCCTCACCACTGTTAGCAAATGTGAAATATGCCTCTGCTTCCTCTCACCTAGCCACAACCTCTCATCAGTAAATAGTTCTTCCTTTTACCAGCTGGAAGCTTTGGAGGCAGTTTTCGCCCAGACGCACTACCCCGATGTATTCACCAGAGAAGAGCTGGCCATGAAAATAAACCTCACGGAAGCCAGAGTGCAGGTGAGCCTTCTGTTCAATTATTTAACTTCCTAATATTAAAACTGGAAAACTTTTTTTTTTTGACATCATGACTGCAGAGTGCACATTTGGCCAAAGAAAGCAAATGAAGACTATCTGTCATTTTCATGATGCACTTTAATAACATCAACATAATGTGGAATATTAGATTAGGTTGATTAATCGGTCATTCATAATTAACTAGTGATAATGTTCTACACTAATTTGTCCGCGTCTCTAAGGTACTAAATTACATCAATGCACATCCATTTCCTTGCTTTGGAAAAAAAAAAAAAAAAGAGCTGAGATGCTATTCTCAAAGCAGCTCTGACCACTCTGGGTGAAGGCCGGTCAATTGCAGAGAACCATGTTTTCAGATGGGAACAGGGTTAGGATCTGCTTTCCAGAAATTGCATTATGGCCAACTTTTCCCTGGCACGCGGACTCTTTTAGGGAAGTGAATCCGAAGAACGTGTGCAATTTAAAAATCTTTAGAGGGCAGCAGCAAAAGGGCTGCTGAGAGATGAGCGTGGCCTGCAGTGACTGGCTCAAAGCAGGCTTTCTCTTTAGAAGCCACACGGCGATTATGTTTAAGTGCACAGACCCGCCAAGCCCAGCAGATGTGCCCGTGCACAGGGGGGCACACACACAGTGCTGCCTCTCTAGGCCAGCTAGTCTTTGAGCACAATTATATATTCATTTTATTTATGGGGTTTCCTCCATGCTGTTTTTGTTCTTTTTTTTTAATGTAGGGGCTTGGGGTTAAGACTATGCAAAGATCTAATTGTAGGAAATATAATAGTTTGCTTTTGGTTCCCCTGGGTCATGTTAGTATCTCTTAAAAACCAATGGCTGAAGAGAGATAATGGAATTCTGAGCAGTAAATTGGGGGTTGTAAACAAATTATTTCCCCTATAATCAGATTATGTGATCCTGATGATTAAATCTGAACATGAATCATTGGTCATATGTGGGCAAATTAAACTGATTATTATTTGGAAATGAAAATCTCCTTTGGCCAGGATGCAGTTTCTCCTTTCTTTCTCTAATGCCAGCTTGCCAATAGCTGCCTAAAGACCGCGCTGCAAATTGAGATAAATGACATAATTATTGAGCATTCAGAAGTGGAAGATCATAACTTCTCCCTGAAAGGTGCAGGGGTGAGATAGGGTGGTGACAATTAAAGCTGGGAATTGTTGTGGAGGCTGTTGTTGGCTATTATGCAAACAGACAATGGCTGTGAAGCATTTGTTTCTGAGTTCCGTGTGGGGACACCGGCTCCAGGCCTCGGCGCGGGAAGGGAGATGTGTTTACATTTACACTGCTTGCTCATTCAAATATGATTAATGTTCTATAAAGCAGGGTCTTAATCGAAGCTGATGTTGTCAAACAATAACTAAATAGGGAAATAAACGACTCCATCATGCTCTTTCCTCAGAAGCAGGCGAACTGTCAGTGCAAAGTCATTAAAATATGATAATGAAAAATAGCTCAATTAAATGTTGTCATAGCTGTGACCTTCATTCAATTAACACGCAAGAAAGTGTCTGCATTTTGCTTTGCATTTAACTGCCCTAAATTTAGAATATAGATAAAATCATTATTCAATGGTTGCTGATATGTGCAATTAAAAGCCAACTAGATTTAAAAAGAGAGAAAGCAAGTCCAATAAAGGAGGATGAAATTCAAGGCGGAGTGGGCTGGCAGGACTCAGCCTTGGGACCAGGGCTGGTATGTTAGGTGCCGGCAGGAGAGAGGATGCCCTGGGAACAGAAGGGAGGTGTGACTAAGCCTTGTTTTTTAAGCTGGGAATTGTCTCCTCGAGAAAGGACAGGTTTTGCAGGAAGGAGTGAAAGCAGCGGGGTCTCACTGACCTCTGGAAACACCCGCTGCCATGAGCCTCTCCTGCACATGCAGCCTTGGTTTCCAAGGCTTAAAGGATTCCACACCTGCTTCTAAGGAGGTCCTTAGAGCAGGTCAATCCTTATTCCCTGCTTCCCAGCCTGAGGATGGCAGGATGGTAACACCAGCTAACGCTGACTCAGTGATGGATCGCTCTGCGCCAGGTACCGAGCCCAGTGTTTTGTGCATAAGGCTGGGGTGGTCACTATTATTACCTTGATCTGGATCATGGTCCATGGCCAAGCCACTGGGTTTCGAGTTGTGGATCTGGCGCTTACCCCCTGAATGACCTTGAGCAAGCTAACTGACCTCTGTGTTTAGTTTTCTCATCTGTGAAGTGGAAACGGTGGGACTGCCTCCTCATAGACTGCAGTGGACTCTGGACAAGATGCCAGGGTTCAGAGTTCTAAACAAGAAGGGACTCCGGAGTCAGCGTGTCCAGTGGGTACACTGGGCCACTGCTCACACACTTCTCATGATGTGTAAGAGGCGATTTCAGGGGTCATCACACGTATGAGACCAGACACTCACGTGCTCACCACAACCTGCGGTGCGAATGTTATATTGGATGAGAAAACCCCAGGCAGTGCTTTATAAATGGCTTCATGATAACCACCACTCCAGGAAATAATTTCACATCAAATAAATGTACTCACATACATTGAGAATTTCCACAAAACAACACGTCACCTTTGCCCTGGGCATGCATTTGGATACCTTCTGTGATTTCACACTCTTTAAGGGATGCTCCTCATGCCTTCTATACTGACCTTCTGACCGTAGTAGGTCTGCGGCTGCAGTTCAGGGTGCTGCTTTGGCCGATGATCTTGGGGCAAGAGGAGTGCACCTTGCATGCCTGCTGCCATAAGTGGGCCAGAAGTGCTGGGCACGGCGGCCAGGCATTGTGCTTATGTCTGACCTTGTGCCTCTTCTGAGTGTGCTTTCCTATCGGGGATTTAGGTTTGGTTCCAGAACCGAAGGGCCAAATGGAGGAAAACAGAGAGAGGGTCCTCTGACCAGGAGCCAGGAGCCAAGGAGTCCATGGCAGAGGTGACGTCACCACCAGTGAGAAATGTCAATTCCCCATCCCCTGGGGACCAGGCCCGGAGCAAGAAGGAGGCCCTGGAGGCCCAGCAGAGGTGGGCTGGCTGGACCCCTTGACCTGCGGGCTGCCCGGTGGGCACACAGGGTCGGGAGCTCATTGATTTTCTTTCTCTGCCAGCCTGGGGCGAACTGTGACTCCCACAGGACCTTTCTTTCCCTCCTGCCTTCCGGGGACCCTGCTGAACACGGCCACGTATGCCCAGGCCCTGTCCCATGTCGCGTCACTGAAAGGTGAGTTTGGCTCTGCTGGCTGGGAGCCTGGTCATGGTCGACCCACCTGCTTTCTCCACGAGCTCATGCTTGCGCGTGGGCTGCTACAGCTCCTGCTCTCCTGTCAATCACGCAGGGTCTGTTTCCACATGCCATCTCGTTTGTGTTCCATGTGGCCTGAGGACGAGGTGGCTGTCTCAGGATCACTGCATCTGACAGGGCTTGTCTGAGGGTCGCTTGTTTCAAAAGTGAGTGCTCTGTGCTCATAGATTCTCCTGGTCACATCCTAGGCGAGGTCTGGGAGGGGGAATCACCACAACTTACAGGCCCCCTGTGTCTGTTCCTCTGTCCATCCAGTCTGTCCGTGGAGCCTGCCACCTGCTGTCCCAGGAACTCCTGCTGACTGAGGCTCTCACTGTCAGATTTGCTCTCTTATCAGTGGCTACTGTTATCTGAGGATGGAAGCTACTTAGATGTTCTGTCAGGTCCAGAGAGAAGAACCCTTGTGGGCTGTCCCCTTGGCATTTCTGGGCACCCCCTCTTTATCCCTCCCCCGCCCCCCGCTGAATGAATGGACTCCAACCTCCTCCTCCTGTAATGGGTCAGGCTGCTATGTGCCAGGAACAGGGCTGGGCCCAGAGAGGTGGGGAGTTCATGTTAGTGTTCCCCTGAGGGGTTAGTGTTCGCCTGTCACAGGGGTCTGGGAGGTGAGGATGCTGGGGCAACTCTAGGCTTCTTCCTGATAATAGGGGTGGGACAGCCCCCACAGGTGTCCCCAGCTGGTTCTTTGTTAGACGCTGGGGGATGAAGGAGGGTGTGATGGAGTCTCCATGCAGTGTCCTGAAGGGAGAGAAAGGCATTCTGGGATAGGGAACAACAACATGTGCAAAGATGCCAGGAGGGAGGGAGGTGTTTCAGGGGCGGAAAACCAGGCTTTTCTGGAGAATGGTTGGTATGTTGGGTGCTCATGGGAGAGTGTCCAGGCATAGGAGGTGCCTGGCAGGGGCCTGAGCTCGAAGGCCCCAATGCCATGCTCCTGGGTTTGGACTTTCTACTGTCAGAGTTGGAGCGCCAAAGCCTGGAACCACCTCTGGGTGGTCAGGGAACTGGGCACAAGGGGATGAGGCTCAGCGCCATCTAGCTTGTGCCTCACACCCCCTAGCACTTCCTGCAGCAACTGTGACTGGTACTCGGAGGCCACATAGAGTCCCCAAGAACGGCCTTCAGGCACATTCACAGGACACAGTAGGCTGACAGGGCGCCACAGGGTGGAGTCAGACTGGAGGGAGATTACCAGTGGGACTTAGGTATCAGCTAGAAATCTGGAGTTTTATTTGAGTATTTCCATCTTTCACATGTTGCCTCTAAGTCTTTGGGGACAAACTGGCACATCCTGGCCTGCAGCTGCTGTTCATTTCATGAGGCGGTTTTCTCCTGCCCCCTCTCTGCTTTCTGCTTCCTTCTCCCGCATATCCTCCCGCATATGTAACTTCTCCTGGTCCTGCCTCCAGCAAGGTCCCTGCCTGGTCCACTCTGACCCTCTCAGTACATGGCCACTTCCAGCTGGCTCCCTGAGCAGCCGGCCTGGCCTCTGGTTGGCTAAGCCCTGTTGGGAGGAAAGAAAATGAGCATTCACTGAAAACTGCTTCTGTGCTCCACAGGCTGGCCAGGTGGTCTTGAGTTCAGTTCTGTCTTTGTAGGGAGTGCTGTGAGGACCATTTTGCGAGGGCCCGGGGTCACAGGTGGCTCTAGGAGCATGGCTGCGGCTGGTTGGTGCTGCATTCTGCAAGGCTGACTCCAGGATGGCCTCCGGAAGGGCTGCTCTGAGCTGGGAGTCCCAGGGCTGCCTATGGCTCAGCATAGCCTGCATCAGGCCCTGCAGTCCCTGGAAATGAGCTTGGGGACCCAGCCTCTGCCTTGGCCCTGGGGAGAAGTGTGTACCTGCCAGTCAGGTTTGAAGCACCCCTGTAGTTAATGCTCAGTGATTTTGGGGAGCATGGGTTCGAGGGGCTGGGGGCAGGATGGCTTTCTAACCTTGCAGCCATATCTTCAGAAATCAAGGTCATAGCCCAAATGGGGCCCAAGAGACCACCAACCCCAAGTTTCTAGGGCCTGGCTCAGTGCCAGGGATCTCTGGGCTATAACCAGTCTCCCTCACCTTAACTGGCCTCTCAGTGGCTGAACCAAGCTCTCTGTCTCTGGGCCTGAGCATCCCAGGGGCTGCTGGGCACTGAGGGGACAGCCCTAGAGCTGGAGGACCTCCATGCAGATGGTGAGAGAGGCACCCTTCTGGATTCCCAAGCTCATTGTTCTTTTACAAACAAGAATCTGAGGCAAGGGAGGCAAAGTTACTTATTCAGCCAATCTCCCTCTGTGGTCTGGCTACTCTACTTTTTCCCACACCAGTCATTCATTCCCTCCTCTGCTGGGTGCTGCCAGTAGGGGCGTGGGACCCCACCCTACTTCTCCCCAGCAAGTGAGGAAGCTCTGAGCTCACATGCTGAGGCTCCCAGGACTGCCAGGGGCTGAGCCAGTGTGAGCTGACCACCACAGCCCTCCCAGCAGAGATTCTAATCTGCTGCTCCAGGCTCTAGCAACTTGCAAATGATAGAAGAAAGACATCAAAGTGATTTTCAGCTCCCAGAACCAAACCAGTGCTGTCTTCTTCCTGGGGCTGAAGGGTCTTAGTGGGCCACCTAGTCCTGGACTGAAGACAAGTGTCCTGGGAAGGCCTCCAGGCCTGACCGCACCTAGCCTTGCTCTGGGTGCTGCTCTTTGAGGCTGCAGGACTTTCCTATGCTTGAGGACCTGGCCTGGGGAGCGTTCTCTGTAGTTACAAATTGAAGGCCTTGGTGTTGGGGATCTGGCTTTTAGGCTCAGGGCACTGAGCGACAGTTGTGAGGTCCCTGCCCTGGATGTACTGAGATCCTCCGGGAGTGTTTGCGGACAGCTGGGCGTCATCTAGGTGCAGTGCTCAGAGGTGCTGCGAGCAGTGATGGGAGGCCACTGGGTCCTTTAGCATTTTATGGGAACTCAAATTCACTTGCCTAGAAATTATTTGGCCTTGAATGGGCTCCAGAAAGAGTGGTGCCTTTAGAATACAGGTTGTCAGCTCCTGAGCAGGTAGGGTGAATAAGTGCTGATGCTCCCTGGGGCCCCTGGCCTCTGAGCTCAGAGCTGCCGCATGGTGATGCCAAGCCCTGCCTCCCCCATGAGTGGGCGGGCAGGCTGGGCCCTGTCAGCTCAGCTCCTCACCTCCGCCCAGAATGTGCTCTGCCTTTCAGTGTTTAGGTCTTGGGAGAAAGTGGCCCAGAAAAGGTGAAGGCAGCAGCCACTTTGCTGAGAATCACACACACTGAGCAGTCAGCAGCGTGGAACTGAACCATGGTTTCTTACAAACTAGAGAGACTAATTTTGATTCCTTGGAGATACCTGTTGTGAGTGGAGGCCTGAGGTTTGGCAGCATCCGGAGAGCTGGGGAACCAAGATTGGCCTAGGACTTACCCTATACTTGGACAATCCTCCCCACTTAGAAATGCCCAGTACATGCCACAGCTCCACTCGGTGCTCCACCTCAAGCCGGAGGGTAAAGCAGAGATATGGCCTGGCACTGTGACTGTGTGCAGGGCTGTCTCTGTCTGAGATGCAGTGTGTAGTCTCCATGCTGGTGTGGCAGCCTGTGTGCCAACAGAAGTGTCTGCATAGATCAGCATGGCTGCTAGGGCCACAGAGAAGGGCAGGGAGTGGGGTTGGCAGTCTTGATGAACAGGATGCCATGGCCCTTCTGGGGTGGCTAGTCAAGCAGAGTGTTCCCACATTGGGGGAGGGAGGGGTGGCAGACTAGCCTCCATGCTCTGCTGCACAGGCTCCCAGATGAGTATCAGGCTGCCCATCAGGAAGTGGGCAGCTGCTACGTCAGGCCAGGAATCTGCTTACTGAGGACAGAGGGGAGCAACAGAAAGCCAGGCATTTGCGGGGGCTTCCTCCTTCAGTTATCCTTTCACCATCCGCGGCCCACTAGCAAGGGTCAGGCAAGGACTGGGTGGCCTGCCTGTGTGAATCCTCCACCTCCAGCCATGTACGCCTGAGTAAGGTACTGGCTCTCTCTACCTCTGCTTCCTCTTCTGATGGTCGTGGGCTGGACTCGGAGGGCTGAGTGAGGACCAGGAGTTAGAACAGCTTAGGGCAGGTGTGGCACATGAGCACTCAGCCAGGTTCCTCTGTCTTGCTGCCAAGTTACTGGGTCCCACTCACCTTCGAAGGACCGACAAAATGTCTGCTTCTCCCAAACGTCTCCCATTTCTCTGAACTTCATTGCAGCTGACATCACCTTTTTCTTACAACCCCATTCTTCCAATGTTTGCAGTGGTGGGTGTTCCTTCCCGCCCCAGGTGGGACTCCTGACCAGGCACCCATTCTCTCCCTGGCTTTCTAGGCAGCAGTGGGCTGTACACTCCAGGATGGGTGGGAGGACTCGCCTGGCCAGGGTGCAGCTAGTGTGCTCTGTGAGGGGGTGTGCCAGGGAGACTCACATAAAAGGCAGCAGGACCGGTCCCCTGCTGGGAAGGTTTGCATGACAATAATGGGGTCCAGACAAAAAACCTCAGCATTGCAAAGAATTTTCCTGGCTGACTTCATGGCCAGCCTTTTGTTCACAATTCATTAATGCAGAGGAGGTTGTTAAAGGCCAAGGGAGGTGCTGGAGTTTGTTCAGGGGAAGTGCTGGCCACAGGATGGCACAGTGTGTGGGGGTGGGAGAGCCACAGGCAGGGGGTCTGCTCCCGGTGCACTTAGTCCAGTGCCTCGAACCTGGGAGTCTGAGAGCTGGGTGTGAAGTGGACACTAATTGCAAGCCAGGGGAGAGCTCTCAGAGCTCAGTCCTCGCTCAAATGCAGGGTCACAGCCCCTCTCTGGAGCTGAGCAGAGGCCTAGCTGAGGACTTTCCCAAAGCAGAGCCGGCAGGAGGGGGTGGGCAGCCTGGTGGGCCAGTTGGGCATGTGGGGGCACTGTGTCCCTGGTGTGGTTCCCTGGAGTTAGGCCGGAGGTAGCGACAGCAGGAGAGCAAGAGACTAAGACCTGACCCCTCTTTTTCCTCCCCTCGCCCTCCCCCTCCTGGGCAGGGGAGGTGGCTCCCTCCAGCTGTCCCAAATGAGGGCTGGGCTGGGAGGAGCCTGGAGGCACTTGGCATTTTGGCCATACCAGCCCTGCATGGCTGAGCTCGGTCAGGCTAGGCCTTGGAGGCCAAGGGACTGAGGGATGTGTGTGGACAAGGGTCTGGCAATGGCCTTCCTGAGAGCAAGGCTCCATTAGCCAAGAACAGGACCTCCCTTTGTGACATTGGCCTTGGCCTCCAGGCCTGGGTAACCTGTCTGGGTTCTGAGATTGCATTATTGGCCAGTCAGCATTCACTCTCCAAGGCTAGCCTCTGCTGAGCCCTGAAAGCACTCCATACCCCCATTTCTCTTTAATCACTTTCCCTTTGTGTTGTGATTTTGAAAAAAGCACAGTTTGCAAAAATTGTTGTATTGTGAAATATAATAGTCATTAGAAACATTTCATAGAACACGATTAATGTTTAAGGAAGGATTAGTGAATGAATGATTTTAAGTACCTATGTAACCACCCTTGGGGACTTTGCCTGTACCCTGAAACCCCTGAATCCCTGCACCCCTTTCTACTCATATCACCTTCCTTCCCTAAATGAAACCCTTTGCTGACTTTTATGGTAATAGAGCTTTGCCAACCTCCTAAGCAGGCTCTCTGAAACACTATTGTTTAAGTCTTGACATATTACATATGTAATCTGTATATAACATACATAGAATATACAGTATGCATATTTCATGTCTGGCCTCTTTGGCTTAGCATATATGTTTGCAAGCATATGTTTGCAAGATTTATCTATATAATTAGTGTTAGTTAGAAATTCTTTATGATATTCTATGTACAAGATCGAATTGTTTCTAAAGACAGAGTGTTCGCTTCCAGCTCATTTTCCTTCCTGTCTGACTGTGCCTGCTGAATCTCTAGGACAGGGCTGATAGAAGTGGTGGTAACAGTCATCTTTGCTTTACTCCATGTTTTATAACAGTCTCATTGAGATGTAATTCACATAACATACAATTTACCCATTAACGTGTGTAACTTGGTGGTTTTTAGGACGTCTAGTGAGCTGTGCAATGGTCCCAGCTCTCTAGAGGCCAAGGAGGACACGTGGGCTGCGGGGACCCCGGGGAGGAGGAATGCTTTCTCTGTGAGAATGAGTAAGGCTTTCCAATGGAGATGTTTGAATTGGGTTTCAAGGAAGTGCAGGCCTTGTCCAGTGGGCACAGCACTCTGGGCAGGGAGGAGAGCATGAGCAAAGGCATGAGGCTGGCTGGTAGGTTGTGGAAGGTTGGATGGAACCATGCTCCTGAGAGAGGGGTATGGCGTGGCCTTGGAGTGGGCCAGGCTCTGGAGTCAGACCAGCCATGGCCCAAGCCTTCTTCTTGCTATAGGTTCAACTTAGGGCAGATCCCACTCCTTGCCTGAGACATGAGGATCATGATGACCCTCCCTGGTAGTTTCTGTGGTCAGTGGAGTATGTACCCGCCTGGCACATCCTAGGATCCAGTAGGTGCTGGTGGTGGTTGGCAGGACTGTGGTGAGGCCTAGAGCTCACTAGGGACCCAATCAGGCTCTGGTTGACAAAAAAAAGCAGCTGGGGCAGCCCTAGCCGCTCCAAGCCTGGCTGATGTCAGGAAGACAGGGGTGGAGACAGAAGAGCCATAAGGCATCTTCTCAATGTGTAACCCCTGTTTTTCCTGGATCCAGTGGGAGTCACTGAGGCCCAGAGAGGGACAGGACTTCCCAGGTCACACTGTGTGTCTGTCAGAGGTAGGACAAGTCAGGGACCCAGGTGTCCTGCCTCATAGCCCCCTCACCCTGTATTGATTTTGTTCCTTTTACAGGCACCTGCTGTCATTCTCTGGCTTTGCAAACTGCAGCTCACTTCCTAGAAGCCATTTTCTATGGGTGCTGATGGGTTTGCCCTTCCTGTTAATCAATGAGGCCTGGAGTGCAGGGAGCTGAGTGGAGGCTCTGGCCTGTGCCCAGAGGCAGGAGAAGCCGCCTGCCTATCCAGAGTCTGGCTGCTGCTGGAAGGAGTGGGCAGTGCTCCCTGGAGCTACTCTGCCTGGGATGCATGTCCCTGCAGCCCCTCGGGCTGTGCCTATGTCCTTGGATCTGGGTCATTGTTTGTTTGTCCTTTGGAGACATCCATGCTGAAATGGGAGCCTGACACTGGCCTCCAGACTGTATCACAGCAAAGGGAATGGTTGGTGAGCCCACTCCTGTCAAGGAGTTTGCTGAACACATGAGCAGGTGGGGGACAGGGCATGTAGAGTGACACCTGGAATAGAGACAAGGTGGGGCTTAGCTCAAGTCACCAGACTAACTTGCCAAATTAATCCAGGGAGGGGGGACTTGGCATTAGCAGATTGGTTAATTTTGTAAGGACTACAATTTTCCTTACCATGGGATATTGAGGAAGCTGAGAACCTGGGAAAGGGCACTTTGAGGAAGTGCCAACTTGGTCAGGAAGGACAGCTCTCCCTCCCTTTTTAGTGTTTACTCGGCCCCAGATGGGACGCTTGAGTTTTGGGATCAGGAGTTAGGGTGAGGATGGGCACAAGGCACTTGCAGCAAGTGTGGGAGAGTGAGGGAAACACCCCGGGAAAAGGGCAATAAAAACCATCCCACAGAGGCAGCGGTGCTGCAGGGGTTCCACGGTAGAAACCGCCTGGATGTGAATTCGACCTTGTTGTGGTTTCATCGTCGGTGAGCACACTTAGCCACAGCATCTCTGCTTAAATACTGTAGACTGTTGTTCCAACATTCCCATTCAAATGCTCCTTGTGGACTATAAATAACTGTATTATGACTCACAAAATGTTTATTTGTTTGTTTTACTATAAAGTAAACACGTGAGCTGCAGAATCTGTGGTAAACACCTCGTAAGGCCACGTACCTGCTTCCTTGCTCAGTTCTGTCCCCTCGGCCTGGACGCTCATCTGGAAGCCAGTGTGCGGGATTCCCCGTGACCAGGCCGGCAGCTCACGGCCCCCCTGCGATGAGGACGTGCCATCGGCAGAGACGAGACAGAACTAACTTAATTTTTTTCTACCGTCTCTGTAGTAGATCAATTAAACTGCCAAGGAGATCAAATATTTCAGACTGTATTTATTACATTAAGTATTTATGTTCAGGCCAAGCCTTTAAAGCATGATGTCATAGAGGAATGTAGGCTGATTGGATCAATTCAGCAGAATTTGCTGTAACTTAATGGAAATCTAATTGTATGTTTTAATTTAGTGTCCAGGAGGTATTATGTTCTCCAAACAAAACAGCGCTCAGGCTGCAGTCAGTGGCCAGTGGCTCTCAGGACCTTGGTGAGGACAGGCTGGCAGGGCTGGAAAGAGGTGTGGCCTTCTGGAGACATCATAGCTGTGGGTTGGTTACATCCCATGCAAACGGACTCACTGACTTTGAACCCACAGAATGGAAAGTGGGCCGAATGTTGTTGGTGGATTTTGCATGGTGAGCCCTCCAACAACGCTAGCAGAGGCGGAGGCCTCTACAGGCATGGGGCTCAGTCAGTCTTCAGTCCCTGCCACCTCCTTGGGACGCTGCTCTCAAGGAGTGTGTCTGTCCTGTCATCTGAAGGAAAGGAGATGGGATCACCAGTCACAGAAAAGACACCATTTAAATGAGGGTAATATCTGGTTAGTTTAGAAAGAACGGAAAACATAATAAAACACAAAGGAAAATATGAATATCATTCATAGCCTAGTACTCAGAATCAACCACTATGAAAGTTTGGTATGGTTACATTTGTTTTCTTCCATCTATCTCTAATAAATTTATGTATTTTATAACTTATTTGGAAATTCTAAAATTTTAAATTAAAAAGTTGAAATTTATAAATATTTTCTATTTCTAAATAAGTTTATATATGTACAAATACACTTATGACCCCCTATGGATGTGGTACATGGCCATACATATATGTATACTTATATATACTATGTGCATATGTATTTATGGGTATGTATGCATATACACATGTGTACATGTACCAAAAGGAGATCATATTAGCTTACTGTTTCTAAACCTGTTTTTTAATCTTAATATTTTATTTTTTATTTTTTCATGGCACTAAATATCCTCCTAGAATGTAACGTTGTCATAGTTTTAGTGTGTCCTTTACTGTGACTACTACTCTGGTGTCAGGTTACTCTGTTTTTTGTTGCTTTGGCCACTCTGGGAATTTTCTTTGTAGCTAATTTAAATTTCAGCTCATTTATGATTATAGCTTTTATATTGCGTAAAACAACAGCAGCAGCAGCAACAACAAACTACAGCCCCAATCTGGAAATCTAGTAATTAAAAGGTGAAACTTAGAATTTGTTTGGCTTACCCCTCAAGAGTCTGTTGGCAGAGTAAGTTATTCTCCTTTTGGGTCAGACAGGACAGGTTCACCCAGGACCCTTGGAGCCAGGGAACAGGTGGGGGCTGTGCTGGCACCCGGGGAGGTGCGGTGCTGGGGACACGCCTTGAGACAGGTCCCATGGCTTAGCCAGGGGGTCCTGGAGGCGGGTGGGGGAAGCTCAGAACATCTGAATTCTGAGCAGCTGATCGTGGAAACGAATTGGTAATTGGAGCATGCTGTGAACTGTGACTTAGAAGGCCCTTTACTTTGCATGGGTTATGGACATAGTAACTGTTGGAGGCAGTAGAGGAAAACCCAGACCCCAAATGCATGTCCTTGTGCCTTGGTTCTTGGGCCCCAGACAACATCTGTCTATAAGCTTTGATAAGGGCAACTTGGTTTTGGAGTCAACAGTTTCTAAAGTGTCTTCATCACCTCCCTGATATAATACAAATAGAGCCTAAGCCCTCTTTGGGCCAACTTTGTGCCCATCTGGGACAGCTGGGGTGGGGTGGTCCAAATATCACTTCTGTGCTGGCTCCTGCTTGGCCAGTCGGGACCTCAGGCCACCCTTCAGGGCACTGCTTGCTTGCCTTCTGCTGAATGGCCTTGGATTACTGTGCATTTTGAGCTTCTCAGCTGTCTTATAAATTTTTGTCTATTTTCTCAACGTTGTCCATCAGCATGTCTGCCATTAGCAGCCATATTGTTCTCTAGTTTGTGGCAGTCTCGTCAATCAAGCAACATGTAGGAAGTGCACTTGAAAGAATCTTCAAGCTCTTGGTGAGGCCCCGAACATGCTATACATGGGCAAAGGCCATACATTTGGGGTCTGGGTCTTCCTCTGCTGCCCTGGCTACTGCAGAGGACAAAGCTCCATGTGTGACTTTGGCTTTCCCTGGCTACCAGGCTGATGAAGCTGTCTGGGCAGGAGATGGACACATCTGCTGATGCTATTGATGCCATGAGATTATGGAGAAAACAAGAGTTAGTTTATAAAGATCCTATTTGTGGAAATAATTTTTTTCTTTGTTAAGAAATGGTTATAGGAGTTAAGAGAGATGCTGGTTGTTGGACACTTTATATCTGGTTGTAAGCATTGAAATTCTGAAACTAAGTAGAAGAAAATTCAGCTTTGTAATTCACATTGCATTCTGAAACTCGTTTTTTTCTTTTCTTTCCTTTTTTTTTGTTGTTGTTGAAAGAGATTTAGAAACGTGTCCACTGTAGCCCATATTGTGCACTGTTTCGCTACAACTGTCAAGGGGCCTTCGGGGTGTCATGACCAGAACCATTACTCCCAGAGTGCCCGCTTCTCATGCATGGCATGCTGATGGAAAAGAAAGAAACCCATCTTTCTCTCCCTTCCCTCTTTGCTTCTATTCCACTTTTCATATCTAGAGAGAGTTGGAAGCAGTTACCTCGCATCCACTGTGCCGGGGGTCAACCCAGCTAAATTGTCCCACTTCTTCCACTTCTCACCCATCTCCCTTCAGGTTCTGCCTCTGTGAAGGCAACCCACACCCATATGGTGTCACAATGAGCTCACTGTGAAGGCATATTGACCATATGCTCTGCTGCTGAGCCACACTGCCCTGTACAGTGGATTATTGGGAGAGGTCAGACCTCACAGCTTCCTTGATAAGTGTCATTGCATAGAACTGTCTCCTTGTTTATCTTTGGTCTTATCTGCTGCACAGATGGCCTCCCCAATTTTGCCATCTACTCTCTGATCTGCGTGTCGGTGTTCTCACCCAGGGAAGGGCAGGGTGAAGAGAAGGTGACACCCTCGGCTCATTTGCAGCATTCTGCCATGTGACTGCTCACCTGTGAGCACTGGCCCTTGTGTGGACACTTGAGCTACTGGTCAGACTTGGGGTGTAGATAAGGATAGAGGGTGGCACCTGTGAGGGGCTATATGCAAGGAATTTGGGTGGCCTGCGTGGGTCCGCTGCCCTGCTGTAGAAACACCTGCCCAGAAGTTCCAGTGCCGAGTCTTGGGACAGAGGCTGGGCTCCATGGATGTGTGTGTATGGGGCAATGCTCCTTTAGCCAAAGCTGCGCAGGTAGGCCAGGTGGAGGGTGTCAGCCGGTGGAGGTGAGGAGGTATGTTGGGGTGAAGGATGTTCAAAGTCTTCACCCAGGGAGGAGCTTGGGTGTTCCTCCTCTTTCTGATAACCTTGATGTGTACTCTCTTTTGGTTCAGGTTTAAGAATTTATTTTATTTCATTTTGTTTTAACTGTGATAAAATACATATAAGATGAAGTTTACCATCTTAACCAGTTCTGAGTGTACCGTTCAACAGTGTTAAGTACATTCCTATTGCTGTGCAACCATCACTAGCCTCCATCTCCAGACTTTTGTCATCTTCCCAGACCCAGACTCTCCCCATCAGACCAGAGCTCCCACTGCCCCTCGGCTCCCTTCCCCGCAGCCATCTCTACTTCCTGTCTCTGTGAACTGCCTACTCTCAGCAGTGTTTGCAGGTGGAATCACACAGAATTTGACATTTTCAGACTGGCTTTGTTCACTTAACACAATGTTCTTGTAGTTCATCCATGTTGCAACAGGCGGTAAGATTTCCTTTTTTAAATGGCCTCATAATACTATGCTGTCTGTATAGTGCTTACAGTTTTTAACCAGTTTCCCAGTCATTGGATTTCTCTGGTCCTCAGTTTCCCCATCTGTCCAGTGTGGGGATGAGCTGGATTGTGTGCTCGGGCACCTCTCTCCTGCAGCCTCAGTTCTGTGAGTGAGTTTATTTCTCTTGCCCTGGCATCTGGGTTCTGCAGGCCAGTAGTGCAGTTATTGGTGGCTTCTGTGGTGTGTGACCTAGCGGGTCAGGCTGTAGACCAGGGGAGAGAGCCCTGTCTTATCCTGGTGGCACTTGATGCTGCAGGTGACACAGTCATTGAGTCTCAGACCATGTCACTTCCCTTTGATGCGTACATTGGAGCAAGACTCAGCTTCAGGCAAGCTGAGTGGTCCCTTTTGGGCGGCCTGACTGGGGCCAGATGCCCAGGGTGGAGCCTGAAGATAGCGGCCCTCTCAGGGCCCTGACAGGAGGCTCCCCTGTGACCTCAGCACCTACCGAGCTCAGATCTGGCTCCCAGCCCCCTGCAGCCCCTTCTCACATGTGCAGACACATCTAACTCCAGTCTTCCTTATTTTTAACATCCACTTAAAATTAAATTCATGATTCTGAAATTAAAAGAAGTTCACATTCATTGTAGAAAAATGAGAAAAATTCTACACAGACACAGAGGAGGAGATCTTCAGTATTCCTATTGCCAAGCTGGCTGGCTTTCTTCATATTTTGGTGTCTCCACACGTGCACTCCCCAGTGGGAGAAGATGTGGGGGGAAGACAGCCTCCTTCTCCAATCACGCTTCATGGAGGGGGGGGGGTGGGCGCCCTGGGCTGCGTCCCTGGCACTGTTCCCAGCAGAGCCTGCAGCACCCTGGGGGCAGTGCCTGTCAGTACTGCTCTGTGTGAGAGGCACTAGAAGTAGAAGAGTCAGGCCTTGGGACTGACCAGGGGCAATTTCTTTGTTTCCAGTGGTGCCTGGAAAGGCCCCCAGGCTGAGGCCCACCAGGGTGTTGGCTACGGACACTCTCAGAATTCCCTTAAATGTGAGCGTGTGGTTTGTGTTGGTATCTGCTGCATTCTGTATGGGCCCAAGCAGAGGCTGGAAGTGACTGCTGCCTCTTCTCCTCCTGTTGCACCATGGGAAAGCACCTGCAATGCTCTGTGCACACCTGGCAGTTCCCCAGGCGCAGTTCTTACCCAGACGGCGGGCTGAGCAGTGCCCACCCGTGGGGACAGCCAGAGTGGTGATGAGAGGCAGCAGTGGTTCCGGTAAGGATGAGCCTGCTTCTGCCTGAGCAGGCGTGGAAAGGAAGAGAAAGGGGCCCATAGGTGCTTGAGGGGAGAAGTGCCTGTCCTGTCCTGAGGAAGGGATGGGAATGACCAGCGGTGGCCACGCTCTACAGGCTGCCTCCTGAAGGCCATCCCACCAGGGGGCCCTGAGGCCAAGCGCCCTTCCTGCCACCATCCCTGCTTCCACAAACACTTCCCTGGGACTGACCCATTGTGCTGAGTGCTAGCGACAGAGCCACACTGACAGGCACAACCCCGCAGGGCATGCAGGGTCAGCTGGGAACAGTGCCTGAGCCTCAGCCCAGGGCCCTCACCCACATGGGGGGCCTGAAGTTTTTTTGGGGGGGGATGAGAGAAAGTCATGCAACAAACAGGTCCTGCAGCATTGGATTGGCAGTGCACCTGCCCTCAAGGCCTGTCTGTGAAGCTGGAGGCGCAGCAGCGTAAGCAGGAGCCCTGAGAAGGCGGTGCTCCGTGCTTGGTGCAGCCCAGGAGCGTGAGGAGAGCCTTCCAGAGTGGAGGCGACCTCATTTCCAGGTGCACCTGCAGGAGGCCTATGGTGAGAGGGGACTGTGTCCTCTTTTGAGAAGGGGACTCAGTGGTGAAGGGCAGGCCTCTGCCTGGTGTGAGGTCAGCTCGGCCCCTTAGTATTTAACCTAAGTCTCCTCATCTGCAAAAGGGGCTCACGACAGAGCCTATGTCCTGGAGCTGTTGGGAGGTTGTGGAGCCTGGGACGGCATTGGCTCTGGTCCCCACAGCGCTCAGGGAGGGCACTGCTGCACCTGCGTGTGGGCTTCTGCTGGGAGGTCTGCGGCACCTGAGAGGGGCGAGGAGGGCAGTGGTGCCCATCACACGAGGGTTGGAAGGCCACACGGGGTTTTCGATGAGTTCAACAAGTATGGGTTTGTCTTTTTGCAATGTTGCTTTCCCCAAAGTCGGTGAATACTTTCAGAAAGGGCCGAGAGCGGTGGGGCAAGAATGGAGGGGCTGGCTTTGCTGCGGCTCACTGGCCTCAGGCCTCTGGGACAGGCAGGGAATCTCATTGTCCTTGGCAAGGCTGCCTGGTGAGGCCTGGCTCCGCAGCCCCTTCCCTCTGGCCTCAGGCTAAGGCTGCTTCAGCTCGCTGCTCCTGCAGGACCACAATGGGGGCCACCATTCGACCTATCCATGGGGCTCTTAAAGTCCCTCAAATTATATCATGTTGGCAGCTGAGTCTACCCATCCCTTCTGGGTGCAAGGTCTGTGCACCTCAGCCTCCCCACCTGCCCGTGCTGGGCCCTGGCAGCCCACGGGCAGCCCTCAAGGAAGGGAAGGTACCAGCACCTCTGCACTGCTCAGCTCTCCTCTTGGAACTCAGATGGCTGATAAATCCACGGCCAGACGTTCCATATCCAACCCCCCCAAAACATCTTCCCCTCTGTCCCCAACTTGGAAATGGCTAATTCATTCATTCATTCATTCATTCATTCATTCATTCAGATGCACAGGCCCAAACCTAAGTGTCATCTGGGACTCCTTTTCCATTACCCACTGGCAGTCCATGAGCAACCTGCTCAGGCTCTCTTTGGCAAAACCTCGGATCCGGTCCCTCCCGCTAACTCCCTGCCTGCTGGGACTGCAGGGCTGCAGCAGCCTCCCAGACCCCTGGTATAGATAAGCTAGAGGCTCTTCTCAAACCACCCAGGCTTCCTCTCACTGGCCTGCAGGGCCTGCAGAGCAGTGCCTTTGGTGGCCCCTGCCACCCATCTGCCACCGCCCTCAACTGCAGCCTCTGGCTTTAGGCACTCCGAGTGTCCTGAGACTTTTGTCCTCGCACCTAGTGTCTCTTGCTCTTCCCCGTAGCTGTCAGGCTCTGCACATGCACATGCTGTCTCTCTGACTTGGGCACTCAGGTCTCTGCCAAGCCCTCACCACCCTGCTTCGGCATTAGATATGGGCCTCTGCATGTCTCTCTCCACCAGAGGTGCTGATTAGTCACCAGGCCGAGAATGGTGCCAGGTGCCCATGGGCAGTCCCTGAATAAAGGGAAAGCTGAGGACAACCAGCGGAGAGGGGCTCCTCTCGAGGACTTGCAGAGGGCTGGGCAGGGCCGGTGGCTCTGAAACCCCATCCACACGGGCCTGTGCTAAGAGCTGGCCACATTGGTCCCTTCAGCGGGTCTCAGCCTCAGTCCACAGCGCCTGAGCATCTCACACTCTCAGAACGTTCTTGGGCAGAAGAAATAGACAAAGGTTCTGCTCATAACTGGTTAGGCCCAAGTAACTCAGTAAGTATTTATGTCCCAACAACTTAGTAGTCACTGAGTGAATAGTTTTTATACATTAAAAGGAAAATAATATTCTCCTCTCATTTGTAAACAGCTACTGTGGCTTCCCAATGGGGTGAGCCCAGTGGCCTCGTGGCTTCTGTGACCTTGGAGTCATACTGGAGGCCACACCCCCTTTTATGTTCCACGTGGATTTTTGTGTGTTGCTTGCAAAACAGAGCAACAATCAACTTCACAAAAATGTGATGTCTTTGAGAGGAGTAGAGGTGCTTGGGTAAGGCTTCTTTTTGCATGGCCTGTATGGCATCCGGCAGACATGGCTGGTTTTCTCCAACTTCCTCACTTAAAGTCTTACCTCGGGCCCCTGGAGTACTTAGGGTGCTTTGCACACAGTTTGGGGATTGTGGGGTTATATCATTAGACCCTGTGAGGTAGGTAATCTTCCATTTTACAGAAGTAGACATTAAGGGTCAGAGAAGCCCAGATTCTGGATCAGGCACACAGGAGGTTGGTGAGGGCAAGTCTCCGATGCTCTGACAATCCCTTGGACTACCCACTGAATCTCTTGAGTTGTATAGCTTCTCGGGCCTGAGCATTTGTGACCTCACCCTTGAGTGTCCAGAACCACAGTATGAATTAACCCCTTGCTACCATCGCAGGTCCTGGGAGACATAATACGGACAGTGATGGCAGCCTCTTGTGCTTCCTCCTTCCAGGGAGCCCGCTGTGCTCTTGCTGTGTCCCAGATCCTATGGGGCTCTCCTTCCTCCCTCCCTACGGCTGCCAGAGTAACCGCACAGCCAGTGTGGCCACCCTGCGCATGAAGGCTCGTGAGCACTCGGAGGCAGTCCTGCAGTCAGCCAACCTCCTGCCAGCCACCAGCAGCAGCCCTGGCCCTGCTGGCAAGCCAGCGCCCCCTGATGGCAGCCAGGACAAGACCCCTTCTGCCAAGGAACAGAGTGAGGGTGAGAAGAGTGTATGAGGGAGTGCCAAGCCGGCACCCTTACCCATCCCTGTTTCTCCCAGCCTCAGCCCCATGGAAAACGCAAAAGAACAAGGAGAAGCCTGCTGCTCAGAGCCTTTTCCTGGACTCCAGAAGGGATGAGACCACAGCTCCCTTGCTGTCTGGGGAGTGCCTCTGGTGTCCTGATGGCACTGGTGGCACCGGAGCTGACTCTGTGGTGGAACCTGTCAGGTTTCCTTCTGTGCCCAGAAGTCTTGGGGGAAAGTAGAATTGCTGCCCTCATCATCTTCCTGTCCATTTCCTGGCTGCCATTGATGGTCAGTTTGAAGAACTGTGACATGAGACGCCCAAGCTAAGTCTCATGCTATGAAATGAGACTGTCCTTGGTCCATTAAGAACCAGGAAACTCCTGGAATTCCAACCAACTCTATTTCCTCTACCAAGCCTAGCAGCCATGCCCCTTTGTTTTGTTGAAACCTATTGGTTGTGGGCTTGGATAGTTAGAAGGTGAGAAGATGTGGGGGAGGAGGAGCAGAGGCTGATGGGGCACAGCCTCTCTTAGGAGGACACAGTGGCTCTGCCCCTAGCGGTTCTCACTGGGCTCTTGTGGCCAGACAGGCTGCCAACTCCAGGAACTGGGGCAGCATCCTGACACTGCTGGTGTGGAGCAGTGTGACTGCACCTGGCAGGCCCTGCCTCTCGGGACTGGGCTTCTTGGTCAGTGGACAGCAGCACTCTGGTCCAGGGAAGCTGTGCCTTCTGAAGGGGAAAGCCCCAGGATGCCTCTGACACAGGTCGCATCTGGACTGACTACTTGTCCGCAGATCCCCGACACGCAGAGGGAGCTCTCTGGTGGTTGTTTGGTCATTTTAACTGAAGAAAAAAAATAGTAGGAGCCAAGATGAGAGTAGTGTACATGTGGAATGGAGCGTGGGCGAGGGCTTCCCCGAAGATGAGAGCTCATTTCAAAAGGCCAGACCACAGAGATCTGTGTTGGTCCTGGGTGTCTGTTTCCTCGCCTTCTCTGTGTAGGCAGTGGACTTGAGAGATCAAAGGGAAATGTGCAATAGCGCGGGACCTGCCTTCCCTGGCAGGCATCTAATCCCTGGGGACGGCGGTCTTCCATGGCTTACGGGGTGTTTCCATGCAAACCCTTCCGCCTTTACGATGATGATTCTCCTTTCAGTTTTCATAATCAAAAGGCTCCACCTTCAGATCACCCTGCTCCCTTCTTCCCCTCCTCTCCAAGCCCCCAAACAATATTCCTGAGTGTGTTGTGCCTCATCTCTGATTACTGCAAAGCATTTGATAAAATACACTGTCTCCTTAAAAATACACACATCCCTTTTCCTGCTGTATTTTGCTTGTTGAGTACCAAGAGGAAACGGCTTGCCAAAGAGCGGCAAAGGCCTTCCGTTTCACTGTAATTACGAATGTTGAGTTGAATGATGCAAGCTCAAGCCCTTATGTACACTAACTCTTCAATCTAATTGTTTGATTAAACTCATATTTCCTCCAGAAAGGTACATAAATAAGTGAACTGTTGAGCAAATTAAGAATACTTAACAGCATTGCATCTGAAAAGTAGTTACGCTGATTAAATTTTGTGTCCTTGAGGACTTTCAGGAAATTACTTTTGATCGTCAATAACACAATTAAGTAAACTACACACACATTAGCATGAATAATTGATAAGAAATTATGTATTACCACGAAGTACTGATTTAATAATTCATGATGCGACACTCTAGTGACTGTGCAAAACTGGATAACACTGAGAAGTCTGCCTGTTGGTACTGAAAGAAGGAAGATGGGCAGCACTCTGTAGAGAAGCCGGTACTTAGTCTTGTACAAAGGCAAAAAGTAACCCTGCATGCTGTTGTTTCTGTTTAAATACTCGAATAAATGTAGAGGAGTTACAAAGAAAGACCCACAGAACTCAGGTCCCGTCTGTTCCTCGCCTCTGGCTGGAGGTTGCATGGGGCTCCCTCCTCCACTGGAAGGAAATCTCTCCGAAGCTTCCAAACCGAGGGCTGGAGGCCAGGGCTCAGGAACCTTTTAGCAGATGCTGGGACAAGTCAGGCTGCTGTGCAGGCCAGAGCCCTCTGGAGCCAGTGCCTACAGGAGGCTGCCCACCTGTCCTGGGAGTGAGGATGGCCGTGACAGAGCCCTGTAGGCTGCCCATGTGCAGGAGTTGATAATGTGACTGTAACAGGCAGCTGGGGTACAGCCTGGGTGGAGCCTATAGGCCCCAGAATTAATTCATTGATGATTATGATTCATCTGTTAGTTGGAGCCCTCGGAAGAGCCTTTCTTAATGTACACACGGGGGTGTGGGGGGTTGGGGAAGGACTGCCTCTGGCCTGGGGAGCGACAGTGGGTGGCAGGGAGTCAGAGGTGCCCTCCTCCATTCCTCAGTCGGAGCTTGATTTAGGAATACCCACTGCCTGCCTGTTAGTTGGTAGGAGGGTCTCCTTCATAAATAATCCCATTTATGAAGACATTGCCACTACCTCATTGCCTGGGAACGTCACAGAGGATAGCTCACCAATCCTACAAGGTGAGTATTACTTTCCATTTCACAGGTAGAAAACTGAGGCATAGTGAGGTTGGACAACTCCTCCAAAGTTCCCTGGCTAGAGCTCTGATGGGAAGAGCGAGAGCTGGGCCTCGTGACAGGTCACATAGGGAGTGCTAAATAAATGACTTACTGAGATGAACTGGGCTCAGTCTTCAAGGCCCCAGAGGTGAGTGGAGGCATCACCAGGAGCAAGTTGTCCTCTGGGCTCTGTCCTGGTGAGCCTGTTGGAGGGAAAGACATGCTACCCCAGCACCTTCCTCTCCTGGGTCCAGGTTGGGAGAGGCAGAGGGCAACCTGACCCATTTACTCTGTTGCTGGGCCAGTGCCCTGGCCTCTACATTCATGCCAGCCTGTCCAAGGGCAGGCCCAGCAGGGGCTCCCAGCATTGCTGGTGCCCAGATCCCCAGGCTCCTCATAAGGCTTTTCCAGCAAGAGGGGCTTCAAGAAGGAGCAGCTACTCCGCATGCAGAAATGCTCCCTTCTGAATTTTCTGGCTTCACCAAGAAAAGTGAAACTTTCATGAATTCAGAAGTGGTGGAGAGCATGTTCTGCCTGTTCAAAATCCAAACTTTCACTGTCCTGGGACTCTGGGTGAGCCACTAACCCTCCCTGGGCTTCCGTTCTCTCTCATGTAAAATGGGACAGTAGTGGCCATGAATAAATTGCTAGCTGCTGCCTAGCCCAGAGGAAATGCAGTAGAAAAGCCAGTCGCTCTTGTTTCACTCACCTTACAGGTACCAAGAATGTTCACCTCTGGCCCTATCGGGCGTGGCTGCCTTGGCCCTGCCCTGGGGAGAGGAGACAGTTCTCAAACATAGGCGTGTGACTGGGCAGACACTCAGAGTGTGCCCACACCCAGGAGGCCACACTGGAGGCAGACAAGGGTGCCGATGTGGAGAAACCAGCTCCTGCTGAGGCAATGAACCAGAGGCTGACATTGATGCCCTTACAGACAGGCTGGAAGGGACCGTAGTACTTGTCTTTAGAAATGTGAACACAGATCCATTTCTGGGCTTCACTTCTGGACAGAGAGAGAGTCCAACACGTGGTGGTTTCTCTCCAGCACTTGGTCAGCACTTTGCTGTGCTCAAAACAATGGGCTGTGCTCTGCCTCACACACATGAAACTCATGGACCCTGGGCTGGGGATTACCCAGGTGTCCTCTGAGGTGTCCTCCATGACCACCCATGTCTAGACCACCCCCCAGGGACAACAACACTCTCAATTCTGGAGCCCAGGGCTCCAGGGTTCCAGCACCACAGACTGCCCTGCCCCCGCCCGGGTCGGGGGAGGCAGTGCTGGGCTTGCAAGTGCAGGGTCTGTAGCTTCATGTCCTGGAGCAGCCTCAGCCTTCTTTCTTCCAGCAGGTGCTCCTGGCCCAATGCTTCCATATTCCTGTGTCAGAGGCAGGGAGATGAGTTTGTATAAACCAGGACCCACCCTGTAACCCACCAAGAAAGGCATTTTATAGAAATGATTGCCCCTGCCTGAATGTGGGCTTTTAAGCGATGTCTTTCTGAGCCTGGCACCCTAGGGCAGTGGTCAGCAAACTCATTAGTCAACAGAGCCAAATATCAACAGTACAATGATTGAAATTTCTTTTGAGAGCCAAATTTTTTAAACTTAAACTTTTTCTAATGCTACTTCTTCAAAATAGACTCACCCAGGCTGTGGTATTTTGTGGAAGAGCCACACTCAAGGGGCCAAAGAGCCGCATGTTGCTCGAGAGTCGCAGTTTGCTGACCACTGCCCTAGAGCACCCATGGTCTTCTCTTTACATTCTCTTGGGTGGGTCTGAGGAGGCTGGGCCTTTTTTTTGGTTGCTGCTGCCTGCCATCTGCTCTCAGGCCTCTGAGCTGGGAGGGTGGCCCTGTCGGGCTGTCTGCTTCTTTCCCAAGCCTGGCTGTGTGCAGGGGATGGGCCATTGCTCCTGAGGGCTCTTCTCTGGGACTTGGGCATTGCCGCTTTCCACTGCCCCTGGTTCCTCCAACTCTTTTGGGTGTGTCCTGGCTTCAGGGCCAGGGTGGGGCTGAGCCCATTGTCAGACAGAGCTGGGCTGGGACTGCAGATCTCTGGCCTGGAGCAGCCAGGTGCCCAGATGTCACAGCAGCCTCCATCCTGAGATGCTGGTGGGACAGAATTGCCAGCTGTCAAATGCTGGGAAGCATGCTGGGGGCCCTCGGCTGGGAGGGCACATCTCTAGCTTAAGCAAAGAGTCCAGACAGTGAGGGACTGTTGGATACAGTGACCAGAGCTGGGGCCTGCCAAATCAAGGGCCACCTCGGCTCTGCCAATGGGGCAGGTGCTCCTGGGGGCAAGGCTGCAGCCTTGTGAGCCACATACCTTCTCTCAACAGAGACATGCAGCACTTGGCCCACCCTGGCCACGGAGCCAGTTCTGAGGCTCTCTGAGTGTCCCACGCATGCTAACCTCTCACCAGGACCACTGCAGTGTGAGTGAGCAGCGCCCCACAGTCTGGGAGTCAGAGGCCTGAGGTCAGCCCCTTGTCTGACACTACTAGCGGTGGAATCTCGGGCCAACTACGTAGCCTCTCTGGGCCTCATTGCTTTATCTGTATAGTGGAAGTAATAATCCTCATTCTGCCTTCACAGGGATGCTGGGAGAATCAAGGGAGATGATGCATGTGAAGGCAGTTTGTGAACAACTCTCAAGAGAGCAAGGTCATTGGCAGCCCTGAGATCCTGCTTTCTGAGAAGCTGCCTCCTGCTGCAGCAGCTGGGCCAACAGAATCAGCCTCAGGGCAGAGGGGAGGCGTGGCCAGGAAGTGAATCTGTGGACCCTCCCCAGGGCTTTGCAGGCCTGGAGAGCCTGCCCCTCCCAAGGTCGGAATGGGGCAGCTGGAGGGGCTAAGTGATTGTGTAATGGCCACATCTGTCAGCGTTGGCCAAATGGTTTTTCCAGGAGTCAGTGAGCTAATGGCCCTGCAGCCAGAGAGAGCATCTAAGTGGAGCACTTTATCTACCAGGAACATAAAAGCAGCATGGCCTGGGGCGCAGGGACTCGAGCAGCTGCTCTGCCCACAGCTTGAATTAATGCCCTGTCCCCATTGGCTTGCCTCCCACCTGCTGCCAGAGACCAGTCTGCAGGTGGCAGCCCTGGTGGCTGGTAGGGGGTATGGGAGCCTCCCTGGGGGTGTCACCAAATCTGGCCTTGGGACCTTGGCAAGTTCGTTGACTCTCCAAGCCTCAGTTTCCTCATCTGTAAAGCGCAGGCAATGAGGGTTAGGTGGGATGAGATGGGGCGGGCTTGGTGCCCTGCACTCAGCTGTTACTGCCAGACGCCCTGAGCTCTCCCAGGTGATGGTGGCAACGGACAGGTTGAGGCCCACAGGACTTGAGGACATGTAGAAGAGATGTGAGCACGTGGTAAACTGGGCACGGCATTGTGCAGACAGCGTGTGTCATGGGGGGCGAGGAGCACTTGGTACACGAAAGGCAGAGGTGGAGCTGTGACTGCACCTTATCAAGTGGGTCCGGCCCCAGAGAGCTACCACTTTCACACATTCTTCAAACAGTGGAAAATTTTTAAAGGTCTTTTTATTTTGAAATTTAGATTCACATTCAAATTGCAAAAAAGAGTAAGGTTCCTGTGTACCTGTCCCCCGCCCTTGAAGGCAACATTGACATAAGCCTGTACAGTGATCAAAACAGGAAGTTGCCACTTGGACAATGTGGACCCCACCAGTTTTCACATGTGCTATTTCTTGGGGAGGGGATGGGAGTAGGTGTTGAAACCTCATCATCTCATGTACATTCTGTGGAACCACATACAGTCAGGATACACACTTGCTCCAGCACCCAGAGACTCTCCCTACCCTGAACCCTGCACCTCTGTTCTCCATCTCTGAACTTTTTTCATTTCAAGACTGTTACATACATGGGGTCATACCGTGGCTACATGCTTTTTAAAAAAGCAGGGTTAAATATGATGTGTGATTCACAATGGTTTAGCACATTGAGTATAGGGAGATCACATTATATACAATACTAGGGGCCCCATGCACAAATTTGTGCACCTTGAAAGGTATGGTAGGCTGAGAGGCTGCTGTAGGCACAGGGACAGCAGCCTCTGCACCCGCTCCCAGCATCTCCCACCATAGTGCACCACCTTGGTTTGGTGCCCCTGCTCACCTGCTCCACCACCCCGCTGCAGCCAATGCCTGCCATGTTCCACACACATTCCTGGTGGTCAGTGTACATCATAGTGATTGGTTGTTCAATTGTTCTGGTTGTTCGACCTATTTGCATATTAGCCTTTTATTATATAGGATAACTTCTCAGGGGCTCTGTCAGATAGCATATGATGACATTTATGAGACAGAGGGAATTTGCTTTTACTTATTTATTTTTTATTATGGTTAAACATATATAAGAAAATTTATCATCTTAATTATTAATGCAACCTCCAGAAGATTTTCATTTTGCACAATGAAAACTCTGTATCCATTAAACAACAACTTCCCCATTTTTTCTCCCCCAGCCCTTGGCAACCACCATCCCACTTTCTGTTTCCATAGACTATGCTAGGAACCACCTGTGAATCATGAATAGTTATCCTTTAGTGATTGGCTTATTTCACTCAGCATAGTGTTCTCAAAGTTTATCCATGCTTGAGTCCCTCACACAATCTGGGACTACTGGCTCCTAACTGCTTGCCTGCCTGCCTGCCTGATCACCCCTAACCACCTCTGCCTGCTGGCCTGATCGTCCCCTCAATGCTCCCCTCCTGGCCTGATTGCCCTAACTGCCTCTGCCTTGGTCCCTACCACCATGGCTTTGTCTGGAAGGAAGTAAAACATCTGGAAGATGTCTGGTCGACCTGATCTAATTAGCATATTACTCTTTTATTAGTATAGATAGTGATTATTTATGGAAGCCATTTAGGTACCAGGCATTCTACCAGATGCTTCTCACATATTATTTCTGATGTTCATGTACATTTACAAGGTCAGTATGGTTTTTCTCACTTTACATCTGAAAAAAGTGAGGCTCGAGGGTTTAAGTGACTTATCCAGAGTCCCCAGCCAGGGAAGTGGGGCCAGCGCTTTCACGGGCCATGCGATGCAGATGCCCTGGCTCATTGCTGCTGCTACCACACTCCTTTTCCGCTGTCACTGCCTCAGAGTGGAGGCCTGGGTGTGATGAGCACCAAACTGCCACGAGCACCCTCATTTGTTGGAGGGACAAGAGTGTCCTGCTTGCTGCATGGATTGGCGGATTGATGGTGCCTTTCCCATGGTGGTCAAGAAGGGGCAGGCTCTCTGCCATACCCACTGCAAGGCAGATGGCTCATTTCTCTGTCTACTGACATGGAAAGCCAGGTACCCCACTTCCCACCCCTCCCAGGCTGCTGCAGGTATCATGCCCCGGCCCGGGAACCAGGGCCTGCTCATGGAGCTGTAGCAGAGCTGCTTGGAGTGTGGGCTGCTGCATGCCCCTGTATCGCTGTGGCCTTCCTCCTCTGCATCAATGCTCATTCCACCCTGGCACTCCAGTTCCTAGCTCTGGGCTCACTCCACGCATGCTTGTCAGTCAGATCCTACAGTCACCTCCCCTAGGTGCTGAGGAGCGCTGACAAGGGCTACTCTCAAGCATGCAGTTGGGGTGAAAGGAGGCCAACAAGAGATGACAAAGCACCCAGGGCTGGTGACCTTGGAAAGCTATTCCCAGGGCTGGGCCTGCTGGGAGGGCACTTGGTGGGGGGGCTGCTGGACAGGAGAGTAGTCCTGGTAGAGAATCAGCACTGCCAGCCCCAGTCTCCATGCAGGAGCAGAGGGTAAAATGGTCCTGTTCACTTTCCTCCTGCTCTGACTCCTTGCTAGTCTTGCCCTGACAGAAGTCAGAGGGCAAGGGAGCCTGGGAACAGAGTAGCTGGAGGACATGAGTAGGGATGTGGGAAGTCACCTGGGAGCCAGGCATGGAGCCCTCCCTCTGGGACCTGGGGATGGGTGTGCGTGTCAGCCTTGGCCTGTCTTGGCTGGCCCTTTGCTACTTCAACATGGCAAGGACAACCTGACTTAGCCTCCCCCAGTGTCCTTGCAGGTTTGGGGGTAGGCGGCAAAATGGGGACAATTGTGGCAAAAAGCATGGGACTTTGGGGAAGTCCTGAGCAGATTAATGAGGGTCTTTGGGGCTTCCGTGTCCCATCTTTGAGGCACACTGAGGCTGCCTGCCACCCTGGCCCTGTTAACCTCAGCGCATGGCTGAGCTCTGCCTCTCCTTGAGGCTGAGGGGTCATCAATTACTCATGAAAACAAATGGCAGTCTGCTTCCTTGCTTGCATTAATGTCTGTCCCTCTTTCTCTAGATGTCTGTTCAGAGCTAGTTCCCCATGCTGGACCTGGACCCAAGACCTGTTTCCTTCTGAGCTCCTTCCTCTCAGGGTTCAGGAAGAGCGACCAGTGCTCTGGGTGAGCCTTATGAGGGCCAGAAGGGTGAAGCCTAAGGACAAGGAAGGATAGGTTGGCACAACCTCAGGAGACACTGGAACCAGACCCTAGCCAAGCATGCCCACTTCCTGACTCAGGGAACTGCGGGGATAA
The DNA here is from genome assembly GCA_011751065.1 of Lasiurus cinereus. Classification (NCBI taxonomy): domain Eukaryota; kingdom Metazoa; phylum Chordata; class Mammalia; order Chiroptera; family Vespertilionidae; genus Lasiurus; species Lasiurus cinereus. Next base: position 7,345,808 of record JAAGEH010000021.1, read on the forward strand.
CCATAGTTGTCCTGTGCTCCTACTTGGGATAATTTATTATGCAACAGAGGATGGGAGACAGTGACCCAGGGGGAGGAGGAGCTGGGCCCAGTGCAGCTGGCAGCAGGAACCCCGGGGGTCCTGCCGGCCTCTCCAGGGGTGGGAGACAGAGAGGGGCGCCTCCTGGGTGGATCTCCTCTGACAGCCTCACCAGTCTGAGCTGATATCCGCTGCAGCTCAATGCCAAGGTTAGGGAAGGTGGACAGCTATTGGGGTGGAAGAGGCCGAGGCCCTTTTATTACTAACAGAACTCAATGTCTATTTTATTAATAATGCATGCCGGGTGGTGATGTCTGAACAAATGCTCACCTCCCGAGTCTAATTGTTCAGTCGGGCATCCCTCCTGTAGATTTATCATTCTCTCTGTTCTTTATTTAGTAGTTTTATTGCTGGTGATTAGTAATGGCATCAGTCGGAGTCCCTCTTTATGGGGAAGATTCATCTCCACTTACAAGTGGGATGAATCTGCAGTGGGCGGGCTAGTGGGGCAGGAGGCTCTCCCCAAGCAGCTTGCTCCTCGGCAGCCCAGCCCGTGGTGCCTCCATGCCCAGGCTGCCACTCCTGGCTGGGTCTCCATGCCAGTGGGAGCCAGCTTGGTTCTGCCTCGCTATCATTGGGAGGCAGAGAGTGTGAACAGCCTCTCGCTTTTCTCCCCCTATTCCTTTTCTCTGTTTCTATTTAGGGGAATGCAGAACCCCAATGCCTCTCTCCCAGCAGCATCTCCATCACACTCTCAGGAGACTTGAGCTGAGAGGAGTCCTGCGGCAGACTTGGGGCGGGGGGCGGGGAGGGGGACTCTTCTCTCCCTGACCCTCTATTGCTGTCTGGCCCACTCAGGGCCCAGGATGGAGCTTTCCAACTCTAGGTGAACCTGACCTTCTGTTAAGCGTCCCTTGATGACAGCCATGCCTGGCATTGTCCCAAACCTATAGAACCCAAGGCCAAGGTCCAAAGTGTGGGGCCCTCCTCCCCAGTGTACCCTGTCCAGGCAGGGCCTCTTTCTGGATGCACTGTTCCCTGCAGGTCCCTAAGCGCTAGCTGTGTCCTCATGTAGGTCCATCCCCCTTCCCTGCTCTGTAAAGTATGTGAATGGAGAGCTGCAGCAGTGACCCAGCTGGCAAGGGGTTTGTGGAGGGAGCAGGCTGCTGCTGGCTGGCTGGCAGGGGCATATCTGCTTGTGGGGCAGTGGAGGAGCTGGGCAGAGTGCTCCAGGCTGGCCCCCGACCTGGCCTCATGCTGCACGTTCAGGACCCTCCCCGGCCTCCTCTGCATGGCTGGGCTCTTCCTCAAGGATCCACGGTGTTGGAGAAGCAGTTCAGGCTTTGCACTTGGACAGACCTGGGGTTCAGATGCTGGTTCCTCTCTGTGCGTGCACGGAACTGTTGGACCCCGGCTCCTCAGCAGTGAAAATGATAACAGCTCATCTATAAGGAGCGCCCATCTCCCATCAGTGAGCCCAGCCGTCCCTGCCTGTCATCCCTCTCATTTCTCTTCAGCATGTATTCACTGAGCTCAAGGCCTCAGCTCCTGCCCCCGAGGTTTCCCTGTTGCTCTCTTATGATCACTTGCCTCCTCCATACTTGCTCCAAGGGGCGATTCTCTTTTAACTCAAGCACAGACACTTTTTCTTTCCCTTTTTTCTATAGCACAAAGGAACAGAGCAAAGACCAGCTGGAACATGTCATTGTTTTGGTGTCTATTTGTCAAAATTAGTGGCTTAAGACACTGACATTGGATTTCAGGGTTCAGTGGGGTCAGGACTCAGGATCAGTGTGGCTGTGGCTCTGAGTCTCTCAGGTGGTTGTCATGGGACAGACAGTGGCTGGAGCTGGCTGTTCAAGGGCTGGGGTGTCTTGGAGTTGGCTGGGCAGCCCTGTCCTCATGTGGCCTCTCACGTGGTCTGCTATGTGAGCTAGTTTGGCTTCCTCACCATGTGGTGGCCTCAGTCTCCTCACTTGGCAGCCCTGGTCTCCAAAACATCCAGAGAGAACTAGGTAGAAGTGGTATCACCTTTGGTGGCCCAGGCTCTGAGGTAGTGTAGGGTCACTTACACGTGCTCTGTGAGTAGGGGCAGTGGCAGTGGCAGTGGTCAACCCAAAGCAAGGGGAGGGGACACAGATGCATCTCTTAATGGAAACTGGCAAGCTTTCAGGAGAGCCTGTGGGATGGGAAATACTTTTGCAACATTTTGGGCAAATACAATCTGTCACATTTATCATTCAGGGAAACGGTCTGCAAAGAGGCCTCAGAGCACAGGGTGTTGCACCATCTTCAGCTTGGAGGCCACCATGTTCGCCTCTCTCCCCTCTGTTCTGCCCCAGGACCTCCACCACAGGCAGCAGCTCATCATCGCATGAGGCAGAGCATGTCTTCAGGAGGTCAAGGCCCAAGGAGGTCTGAGATCCAGGCAGGCCTTCCTTTCAAGATTCACTTCCTATCGGAGGACCTGCCTCTTTCCCCATGATTGACAGCAGGGAAGGCCCTCTGTGTCAGAGGTCCTGATCTGACCACAGGCGTGTTGGCTGACCCTATGGCCTCACTGGCCAAGGAGTGCTGGTCCAGCAGAGCACACAGATCCAGCTTGGGGCCCTGCAGAGGGCGCTGGTCCTCTGGGAGGCTGTGGCCACTCTTAGATGCTTGCTTCTCAGATTCTGCACAGGGAAGTCGGCACAAGCAGGAACAAAGCTCCTATTCCTCCATCCTTCTGACAGTTCCTCTGCAAGTTCCACAGCCCCACCCTTCCACCTGGCTCTGTCCATGACCTTTCCACTTTGCTTAGGGCCTAGGTGGGTGGGGTTTCTGCTGGCCTGTCAAGCTGCCTCCTGGTAACTTCCTTTCTTCTTTCCCCTTCCCTTCCCTCTTCTTCCCTTCCCTCCCTTCTCCTTTCTTTCTCTTCCCTCCCTTCTCCTTTCTTCCTTCTTCCCTCCCTTCTCCTTTCTTCCTTCTTCCAATCCCTCCCCTTCTCTCCCTTCCCCTCCCTTTTCCTCCCCTCTCCTCCCTTTCCCTTCCCTTCCCTTTCCCTTCCCTTCCCTTCCCTTCCCTTCCCTTCCCTTCCCTTCCCTCCCTTTTCCTTTCTTTCTTCTTCCCTTCCCTTGTCCTTTCTTCCCTTTCATTTCCTTCTCCTTTCTTCCTTTCCCTCCCTGCGTTCCTTCCCTCCCTTTTCTGTTCAACATGTATTCACTGAGCAGTTACTGTGTTCTTGGTGTTGTGGATAAAGCAGAGAACAAAATAAAGGTCCCTGCTCTGTGGATTATATAATCACAGAGGTGAAGGGGATGTGATAATAGATGTGATCGAACTCTAGATCACATGGGATGTTAGCAGGTGATAAGCACTGAGGAAAGAGTCATAATAAGGAATAGGGAAGAGAACTTGATGTGGGGTGGGCAGTAGGTAGGCTTCGGTGGAAAAGAGGGTAGCCAGAGTAGTCAGAAGGCCTTGAAGGAGGGCAATAAAGGAACTGGAGGAATGTCTGGGGAAGAACATGCTTAGCAAAGGAAACCGCCATTGCAATACAAAGATCCTGAGGCCACAGCATTAGAAGAACAGTGTGGCTAGTATGTCTAGAGAGAGTAAAAGTGACAGAGAGGGCTGAGGAGCCTTCATGGTGGGACAGGGGCCTGGTGGGGGCCAGACTCCCTCTGGCCCTAGCTTTTCTCTCACCAGTGCCTAGGAGCTTTGGGCAGAGCATTAGCATCCACCTCTCAGTGAGCACTTATCAGGGAGGGAGAGCTTAGGAGGCTCTCTGCCCAGGGCCCGAGCTTGGACTTGAGCGTCGAACACTGGTCCAGGGGCAGGGCTCTGGCCAGGCTACAGAGAGGCAGTGCTTCTGGTTCTGTGCCAGGAGTGAGGCTGCTCTGGAAGGCTGTGGCCACTCTTAGATGCTTGCTTCTCAGATTCTGGTCTTGGAGTTGGATAGGGAAGGAGAGAGTAACTTTTTCCAATTAAGATGCATTTGCTTTGTCATCTGAATCCAATTCCCCTTTAGTCCCTCAGCCTAGAAATTATCCTTTATTAAACTCAGGTTTTCCCTCGTGTGCCATGCTTGAACTGTAGCAGCAGGGGAATCTGGAGCCCCCACCCTACCCCAAGTCCCGGTGCTGCTGCGCAGGGTGGGGGTGAGGGGAGATGGGATGGGAGGTTCCCCTCTTGCAGCTGTTTCAGGCCTGTTCTGTGGGAGGAAGCCAGTGAACAGTGACCTCAGCATTCAGGATGGGAGCTGTAAGTACACCTTGCTCAGCCTGCTGGACCCAACCAGGCTCATTGGAGTCATCTGCAGCCAGGACACCCCCAGAGTGTTGGGCCTCTGCTAAGCAGTGAGGGTCGGTGGCCAAGGAACCAGATGATGAGCTATTAGTGATGAGCTGAGCAAAGGGCTGAGTGTTTTATATGCACTAACTCACCTAGTGCTCATTATCATCATACTAAGGGCCCAGTGCACAAATTCGTGCACCTTGAAAGGAACTGTGGGTTATGAGGCTGGGATGGGCATGTGTGTGTGGGGTGTCTTGGCCCATCCTCTGCACCCCCGCCCAGCCCTCCGGCTACAGCACCCAGTCACCTGTCTTCAGGCATTTCTGCTCCCGCTGTTGCCGCAACCACCTGCTGACAGTACTAGCCCCACTTTTACCCCCTGATGATGCTGAGCAATTGGGCTGGTGCTGGGTGCCAACAGTGGGTGCAAGTGCTGGGAGGGAGCACAGCGCACGGGAACAAAGAATTTTCAGTAACTACTGAAAGCTCACCCTGATTAGAGCAACCGGCACCCTGCCTTGGTTTGGTGCACCTGCTCACTTGTTCCACTAACCTACCATGGCCAATCCCCTCCCTGTTCCGTGTGCACCCTCTGGTGGTCAGCACATGTCAGAGCAAATGGTTGTTCAGTTGTTCCACTGTTCGGTCTATTTGCATATTAGCCTTTTATTATATACTAGAGGCCCAGTGCACAAAATTCATGCGGAGGTGGTGGTGTCCTTCAGCCGAGCCTGCTCCCTTTCCAATCTGGGACCCCTTGAGGGATGTCTAATTGCCTGTTTAGGCCCTATCCTGGATCAGGCCTAAATAGGCAGTCAGACATCTCTCTCACAATCTAGGACTGCTGGCTCCCAACTGCTCACCTGCCTGCCTTCCTGATTGCCTCTAACCGCTTCTGCCTGCCAGCCTGATTGATGCCTAACTGCTCCCCTGCCAGCCTGTTTGCCCCTAACTGCCCTCCCCTGCTGGCCTGATCACCCATAACTGTCCTCCCTTGCAGGCCTGGTCCCTGCCAACTTCTCTCCCCTTCAGGCTGTCTTGTGGTGGCCATCTTGTTTCCACATGGGTGCAAGACCTTTTGACCACATGGGAGCAGTCATCTTGTGTGTTAAGAGTGTTGGTCAATCTGCATGTTACTCTTTTATTAGATAGGATAGAGGTCTGGTGCACGGGAGGGGCCAGCTGGTTTGCCCTGAAGAGTGTCCTGGATCAGGGTGGATGTTCCCTTGGGGCATAGGGTGGTCTGGGCAAGGGGCCTGTGGTGGTTTTCAGGCCAGCCATGCTACTGGTGACCCAAGTGGAGGCCCTGGTATCTGGGATTTATTTATCTTCTCCAATTGAAACTTTGTAGCCTGGAGTGGAGACAAGCCTTTTGCTTGCACAGCCATTGAAACTTTGTTGCCTTAAGCAAAGCCCTGAGCTGGCTAGGGTGTGCAGAAAGCTTGGCTTCCTCCATCTCCAGGGGCAACCCAAGCCTCCCTTCTGCTCTCTCTGTGGCTGTAGCCATCTTGGTTGAGTTAATTTGCATTCTCACTCTGATTGGCTGGTGGGCGTGGCTGGTGGATGTGATGGAGGTAAGGTCAATTTGCATATTACTATTTGATTAGATAGGAAGATGAAGACAGGATTAGAATGATCTCCCTTTTACAGATGAAGATACTGAAGGTCAGAGTGGCCTGCGCATCACTGACTAAGTGGTCCAGTGGTGATATAAATCCAACCTGATTCCAGGCCTGGGCCTTAACTCTTACAGGAGGGCTTTCTCAGTAATGCCAGTGAGGTGCCTTTGTGAGGTGGGGCAGTAGTGTTTTGCCACCCTGCTGTGCTTTGGTTAAAGGTCTTCAGGGCTCTCCTGGGACAGAGGGTGAAGGAGCAGCCTCTACCTTTCTCAGATTCTTTGACGGAAGAAGGCCAACAGACATTTTGACTCATAAGAGACATGCAGCTAAGCCATTCCAGCATTCCTAACCCATGATATTGGAAAAAATAAAATAAAAAAGTCTATGGTTTTAAGCCACTAAGTCTTGTGGCATTTTGTTACACATGAATAGATTCTAATTCAGTGTTCATAATCACAAGCAGTGTATGCAAATGTCTATAGCTCAACACTTGGCATTGTTAGAATTGATAGTTTTGCCAATCAGGGGGTAGGAAATACTACTTACTGTGACTTCAATTTGCTTTGAGAGTGAATTAAGGTCAGAGCACTTTAGAGCACTGCTATTCAGTGCTCACATATTTGAGATTTTAGGTCCTCTTGATTAATTGGCCTCTTTATCATAAGTCTACTTTGATTGACATTAACCTAGCTGCTCCAGTTGTCTTTCTTTTAAAGTTCTTTTATTCTTTTGCTACTTGATTTGATTCCTGTGAACATTAAACTTGTAAATCATCAATGTCTCTCTGTATAGTTTAAGTTTATTCATGTTTTTTTTTGCCATATGATACTCAATGGTAGGAATATCCAATATTTCTATTCCACTATTGATTTATAACTTTGTTATTATTTGCAATTACAGACAACTTTTGAAAAATACTTTTGTACTAATAGAACAAATTTTAAACATAGGATTATTTCTATGGATATTTATTAATTTAATTTTTTGAGAAGTAAATATTCATATGAGAGACCCAACCAGTATAGAATAGTGGAGTGTGGATTTGCTGGGGCCATCTCTGTGGTGAATAGCTTGGCACATATTTGCCACTTTTAATGGGCACACGTGGTCTGAAGGCACTCATTGAATAAAGGGGTTTAATCAGATATTTGCCTAACAATTAGATTTGTTGTGTAGCTGCCTATATCTCAAATTTACTAGAAAGCATCAATTGCTTCCCAAATTAATTGTGTCAATTGAAAACTCTACCAGGGTGTCAAAATCTCTTTTTTACCCATATGTTCTCTAAACAAGGTATTTTCAGTTCTATCTATCATCTATCTATCTATCTATCTATCTATCTATCTATCTATCTATCTATCAATCATCTATCTATCTATCATCTATCTATTATCTATCAATCATCTATCTCTCTATCATCTATGTATCTATGTATTTATGTATCTATCTATCCTGCCTACTTATCTACCTACCTTGATATCTAGATATTTTACTAAAGTGATAAGCATGGTTTCATTATAGTTGGTAAGGCTCTTTAACAATGTAAAGATCCAGAGATATGGGAGCATGCAACAGTCTGATGAATCTTAGAGGGAAGGTGTGGGGAGGCAGGAAGAGATTATATGCATACTAGAAGCACAGTGTGTGAAATTGTGCAGCCCTGCCCAACTGCGTGGTCTTGCCCTGCTTAAAGCCCCACTCACCATGCACGTACCTCCTCCCACCCGCACCAGTCTTTGGTCATTATGACGTTAGGGTCACTGGGTTTTTATAATATAGATATGCATAACCCATGGGCATAGACAGTAATGCAAAGAAGGCCTGGGAAGGGGTTGGGCGCAGGGAGGTGGGGAGCAATGGGAGAGGGAAGGGGGGCATCTGTGATATTTTTAACAACAAAGATAAATTAAAAAACAAAACAACACAAAGAAACAAAACAAAACAAATGTAAAACATGAACAGCAAAGTGCATGACACAGCAAGGTAAAGTTCAATGAGTTATCTCAATGGACACATCTTTGTAATCACTGCCCAACTATCCTATCTAATAAAGAGTAATATGCAATTTGACTGTACCTCTGCCACACCAACCAGCCATGCCCACCAGCCAATCAGAGCAAGTATGCAAATTAACCCAACCAAGATGGCTACGGCCACTGAGAGAACAGGAGAAAGCCTTGGGTTGCCCCTGGTGATGGAGGAAGCCAAGCTTTCCACAAACCCTGGCTGGCCCAGGCCTCTGCTTAAGGCAAAGTTTCAATGGCTGTGAGAAGACTTGGCTCCACTCCAGGCTACAAAGTTTCAATTGTAGAAGATAAATAAATCCCAGATAGCAGGGCCTCTGCTTAGGCTGCTGGGGGTCATGGCTAGCCTGCAAACTACCACAGGCCCCACCCAAGGGAACATCCACCCTGATCCAGTACACCCTTCAGGGCAAACCAACTGGCCCCCACCTATGCACCAGGCCTCTATCCTATCTAATAAAAGAGTAACATGCAGATTGATCATCACTCCAACACACAAGATGACTGCTCCCATGTGGTCAAAGATGGCTGCCCCCCTGTGGGCACAAGATGGCCACCACAAGATGGCCACTACAAGATGGCCACCACAAGATGGCCAGCAGGGGAAGGCAGCTGGCAGAGACCACGCCTGCAAGGGAGGGCAGTTGTGGGTGATCAAGCCTGCAGGGGAAGGCAGTTAGGGGTGACCAGGCTGGCAGAGCAGGGAAGTTGGGGGTGACCAGGCCCAGAGGGTAGGGCAATTAGGGGCAAACAGGCTGGCAGGGGAGCAGTTAGGCATCAATTAGTCTGGCAGAGGAGTGGTTAGGTGTTGATCAGGCAGGCAGGCAGGTGAGCAGTTGGGAGCCAGCAGTCCTGGATTGTGAGAGGGATGTCCTACCTGGATTGGGCCAAAATGGGCAGTCGGACATCCATCAAGAGGTCCTAGATTGGAGAGCGAGCAGGCTGGACTGAAGTACACCCTCCCCCCATGCATGAATTTCATGCACCGGGCCTCTAATGGAAAATAAAATTGCACTAGCACCATCAAATTCCTTCTTCAGGCTCCCTCTCAATACACCCCTCCTTCCACTGTCCTAGTTGGTGACACTGTAAGCTGATTTTGAAGGTTATAAAAATGGAATCACACTTTTTTTTTTTTTTAAGTCTGGCTTTTTTTCACTCAGTGTGTTTGGTAAAGTTTTTCCATTGCATTGATTGTACCTATAGTTTCTAGGATTTCATTGTTTTGTAGGTGTCCAATGAATGAATATTTCACGTTTATCCATTCCATTAATAAATGTCATTTGCATTCTTATGAATTTGGGGTTACCTAAAGAGTGCTTTGAGGAATATTCTTTCATTTGCCTCCTGGTGAACATACTTGCACAATTCTGTTAGCATTTATCTAAGATCCAGAATGACTGGATCTTAGATAAACATGTGACTAACTGTAGTAGATAATGTCAAATTGTTGTTGAAAGTGTCTGTACATATTTCTACTTTTACTATCAGTACATAAAAGTTCCTTTTGCCACCCTAGCTAGTTTGGCTCAGTGGATAGAGCTTTGGATCACAGACTGAAGGGTCCCAGGTTTTGATTCCAGTCAAGGGCATATACCTCGGTTCCAGGCTTGATCCCTGGCTCTGGTTGGGGCCACTGTGGGAGGCAAACAATTAATGTGTCTCTCTCTCTTTCTCTTCCACTTTCTCTAAAAAAAAAAAAAAATCAATGAAAAAATATCCTTGGGTGAGGATCAAAAAAAAAAAAAAGTTCCCTTTGCCATTAACAGTTTTGAAATATTAGCTATCTTTTTTTCTTTTAATCCTCACCCAAGGTTATGTTTTATTGATTTTTAGAGAGGGAAGAAGAAGGAGGAGGAGGAGGAGAAGGAGGAGGAGGAGGAGGAGAAAGAGGGAGAGAGAGAGAGAGAGAGAGAGAGAGAGAGAGAGAGAGAGAGAGAAGAGAAGAGAAGAGAAGAGAAGAGAAGAGAAGAGAAGAGAAGAGAGGGGAGGGGAGGGGAGGAGAGGAGAAGAGAGGAGAGAAACATGGTTGGTTGCCTCCTGTATGTGCCCAGACAAGCAATCAAACCCACAACCTGAGTATGTGCCCTGTCTAGGACCCTGAAGTCTTTTGGTGCACAGGTTTTGGTGCACAGGTGATGCTCCAACCAACTGAGTCACCTGGCCAGGGCAGCTATCTTTTTCATTTTTGGTCAGGTTTTTTTTAGGAATTAATTAACTTACAGTAAAAAAAAAATCACCCTTTTTATTGTACACTTCTATAAGTTTTAACAATGTATGGTTATGTAGACAGTACCACAGTTAAGATATAGAACATTTCAATTACTCCTCCTAATTCTCCTGTGGCCATTATAGGAGAATTTAAACTCTATTTAAACACCAGTTTTTGGCAACCACTCATCTGCTCTCTGTTCCTATACTTTTGGCTTTTCTAGAAAGTTATATGAATAGAATCATACAATATTTCATTTTGAAGTCTATTGCCATTGGCTTTTTCTCCTGGTAAAAGTACGTTTGAAGTTCATGAATGGTGTCATTCCTCTTTGCGTGTTATCTGCTCAATAGTAGAAGGATGTTTGGGCTGTTTGGGGGTGTCTAAAGCTGCTATAAGCATCAGGTTCAGGTTCTGTGTGAACGTAAGTTTTCATTTCTCTTGGGTAAATACCCAGAGGTGGGATTGTTCAGTCAAATGGTAAGTGTGTGTTTATAAGGAACATTGAGTCCATTTCCCAAAGTGATCTTACTGTTTGCACTCAACAGCAACCTTGTCATGGGCTCCAGCTGTTCTGCATCCTGGCCATTTTTATTTTAGTTTTTCTAATTGTTGTCTTAATTTGAATTTTTCTAATGACTTTTGAATTTTTCTAATTGGTCATTTGCTTATTTGTCATCCATGTCACTTCTGTTTAAATTCTTTGCCCACTTTTAAAATTGGATTGTTTGTCTTGTTTTTTTGAGAAATTGTGGATGCAAGTCATTTGTTAAATACAACTTGGTAGTGGGAGGGAGGTGAGGGCATGTGTTGGAGATAGGGGAGGCCGGGGAAAGTCAATTAAAAAAAAAAGGAGAGATATGTACTACTATTTGTAATACTTTAAACAATTAAAAAAATATGTACTTGGCAAATATTTTCTTTCCTTCTGTGGCCTCTGGTTTTGTTCTTTTAATCATGTTATTTGATGCATTCCAATTTATCAATTCTTTCTCTTGAATGTGCATTTATTGTGGAACCTAAGAAATATTTCTTACCCCAAGATTACATACATTCTCTTTTATGTTTTCTTATAGAGTTTTATGATCATAGATTATATGCTTAGGTCTATGAAGTGCTATATTAAGTGTAAATTAGGTCAATTTGATTCAGATTGTCTTTTTATCATTATCAGTTTTCTGTTTGAATTATTAGGAGAAAAATATTGAAATCTTTAATTATAATTAATGTTTTTTAAAGTTCTCATAATGTTATCAGTTTTTGATTTATGTATTTTGAAACTCTATTTTTATTTTGTTTTATTCCACTTTTTTAATTTAAATATTTTATTGTTGACACTATTACAGATGCCTCCCATTTCCTCCCCTTTGCTCACCTCCACCCAACCCCTGCTCCCTTGGACTTCACCACACTATTATCTGTGTCTATAGCTATGCATATATGTTCTTCAGCTAATCCTTTTTAAAAACTTATTTTAAAACTTATTATTAACTTTAGAGAAAGAGGAGTATATATAAAGAGATATAAATTTGTTGTTCCACTCATTTATGAATTCATTGGTTGATTCTTGTATGTTTCCTGGCTGGGGATTGAACCTGCTACATTGGCATGTCAAGACAATAACCAACTGAGCTACCCAGCCTGCACTCTTGAAGCTCTATTTTTTATTAGGTCTCTTAATCACAATATATAACCAATTTTTATTCTTAGCAACATTTATTTCTGCTCTTTTTGATATTAATGTAGTTATGTTAGCTTTATTTTGATTAGCATTAACATGATATATCTTTTTCAATGTTCTTACATATTTTAAAAAACACATTTTTATTGATTTCAGAGAGGAATTGAGAGAGAGATAAAAACACCAGTGATGACAGAGAATCATAGATTGGTTGCCTCCTGCATGAACCCACAACCTGGTCATGTGCTCTGACTGGGAATCAAACCATGATCTCTTGGTTCATAAGTTGATACTCAACCACTGAGCCAGTGCCAGTGGGCATTTTTTTTTAACCTGTGATTTTATATTTAATGTGAATGTCTATTGGCAAATATAATCGAGTTTGCTTTTTCTTTTTAAATCCAGTCTGACCATCTCTCTCTTAATTGGGGGGTTTAATTTCTAATTAATATAGTTATCTATTTTGAGTTTAAATCCACTATTTTGCTATTTGTCTTATCCCCTCTTTGTTCTCCTTTCTTTTTTGTCAATCCCTTCCTTCTTTTGGATGAATTATTGTTTATAACAAAATTTTATTCCATATTATCTTATTAACTGTATATCATTTTTTAACCAGTTACTCTAAGATTTATTATTTAATCTTTAACTTATCATAATATCTTCATATCCTATATAAAAAGCCCAGCAACCGAAATGGTGGAACAACCAGAATGACCAGAGACCAGAATGGCCCTGTGCCCCAGCAAGCGGATAGGGGCAATCAGGCAGGCAGGTGAGCAGTTAGGGGTGATGAATCAGGCAGGCAGAGGTGGTTAGGGGTGATTAGGCAAACAGGCAAGTGGTTAGGGGAGATGAGGCAGGCAGTCAGAGGTGGTTAGGGATGAACAGACAGGCAGGCAAGTAGTTAGGGGTGATCAGGCAGGCAGGTGAGTGATTAGGGGTGATCAGGCAGGCAGGCGAGTGGTTAGGGCTGATCAGGCAGGCAGGCAAACAGCTAGGAGCCAGTGGTTCCAGATTGCAAGCCAGTGGTCCCCTGATTGTGAGAGGGTGCAGGCTGGGCTGAGGACACCCTCCTCCCCTCATGCATTAATTAGTGCATTAGGCCTCTGGTTTCTTTTATAACATAAGAACCTTGTAATAGCAACCTTTCCTTTATCTTCTTTCATCCTTTGTGCTATTGTCAACATATATTTTACTTGGGTTTATATGATAAACTCCACACCATATTGCCATTATTTTTGTTTTAAATAATTATATTTTATGTCAAATCTCAGAAGAAAGGTGGGGGTGGGTGGATGGAAAAAGATTAACAAAAGTACTTCTATGCATATATACACAAACTATGGATACAAACAATAGTGTGGTGAAGGCCAAAGGCAGGGGCTGACTGGAAGGATAAAAGGGGACATATGTAATACTTTCAACAATAAAGATAAAAAACACACACTTATATGTCAAATATATTAAATATTTAAAAAGTCTTTTAAGCTTACTCACATATTTATAATTTCTAGGGGTTATACTTTATTAAACTAAATATAGATTCCCAGATTTTCAACTGGAAACATTATTAGTTTGCCTAAGGAATTTGCTTGAGGTACAGACCTTATAGAAATGAGTTCACTTAACTTTTTGTCTAAAAGTCTTTATTAGATATCCATTTTTAAAAGTTTTTTTTATTGCTTTGCAAAGATTTCTAGTTCCACAAAGTCTTTTTTTAGTATTTCAATAATTTAAAGATGTTGCTCCACTATCTTATTTCTTTCATAGTTTCTGGTGATAAATCTGCCATCAAAAGTCTTTGCTTTTATCCATAAAAAGGTAAAAGTTAAAAACATGAGAAAAGTTTAAGGGACCACTGGGACTATAACAATTGTTACAACACTACAACATAAAAGTACCAGAAGGAAAAAAGAAAGCAAGAAATTGAGAAGTTATTTGAATATAAAATGACTGAAAACTTTTCTAACTTGGTGAAGGAAAAAGATACATAAGCCCAGGAAGTGCAAAGAATTCCAAAGCATATGTAGCAAAATCTCAGACATTTCTCTTGGCATTATTTTTTTCTGACATATCTCCTTGGGCAAGGAAAACAGAAGAAAAAAATAAGCAAATGGGACTACATCAACAAAAAATTCCCTGCCCAGCAAAGGAAACCATCAACAAAACAAAGAGACAACCCATTGTATGGTAGAACACGTTAGTTAGCCCATGATACATCTGGCAAGAGGTTAATATCCAAAGTTTATGAAGAACTGAGACAACTCAGTACCCAAAACATAGAAAATCCAATTGAAAAGTGGGCAGAGGACCCACACAGACACTTCTCCAAACAGGGTATACAGAAGGCCAATGGACATGATAAGATGCTCAATGTCACTAATCATCAGAGAAATACAATTTAAAACCACAATGAGTTATCACCTCACACCTATCAGAATGCCTACCATCAATAAATCAACAAACAACATGTGCTGGAGAGGATGTGGAGGAAGAGGAACCATTGTGCACTGTTGATGGGGATGCAGATTGGTGCAGCTACTGTGGAAAACAGTATAGAGTTTCTTCAAAAAATTAAAAATGGATCTGCCCTATGAACTGCCTTATGAACCAGTAATTTCACTTCTGGTTATATATCCGAAGAAAGCCAAAACACTAATTCAAAAAGATATATGCACCCCTCTGTTTACTGCAGTGTTATTTACAATAACCAAGATATAGAAGCAACCCCAATGCCCATCACTAGACAGTGAATAAAATGGTGGGCCCAGCCAGTACTGCACAGTGGTTGAGTATTGATCTATGTATCAGGAAGTCATGGTTCAATTCCCAGGTAGGGTACAGGCTTAATCCCCAGTAGAGAGCTTACAGGAGGCAGCCAATCAATGATTCTGTCTCATTATTAATGTTTCTCTCTTTCCTTCTCCCCTCTTCTCTCTGAAATCAATAACATATATATTTTTAAAAAAGTAGTGGCACATATATACAATGAAGTATTACCATAAAAAATAATGAAATGTTACCATTTTTGACAGCATGGATGGACTTGGAGGTTATTATGCTAAGTGAAATAAGTCAAACAGAGAAAGACAAATACAGTATAATTTCACTTATATGTGGAATCTAAAGAACAAAATAAGCAAACAAAACAGAAACAGACTCCCAGAATCAGAGAATAGACTGATGATTGCCCAAAGGGAGATAGATTAGAGGGCTAGGCAAAAGTGATGAAGGGATTAAGAAATATAAATTACTAATTCTAAAGTAGTCACTGAATGTAAAGTACAGCATAGGGAATATAGTCCATTATATAACTCTGAGTGAAGTCAGGATAATCAGTAAGTTATATAAATGTCTAATGACTATGATGTACATCTAAAACTAATTCAAACCAATGTTGAATGTAAACTGTAGTTGGAAAACATATTTTTAAAAGTCTTTGCTCTTTTGAATATAAAATGTCATCTTTCAAAAAATTTATCTTTATTGTTGAAGTATTATAGATGTCCCCTTTTATCCCCATTACCCCTTCAAGCCCACCTGCCTCCTGCCGCAGGCCTTCACCAGAGTAATGTCTATGTCCAAGGATTATACATATAGCACACAAGTTCTTTGGTTAATCTCTTCCCACACACCCACCAACCCCCACCTTCCCTCTGAGATTCATCAGTCTGTTCCATGTTTCTATGTCTCTGGATCTGTTTTATTTATCTATTTATTTTGATAAACATATGATTCCACATATGAGTGAGATCATATGATACTTGTCTTTCTCGAACTGGCTTATTTTGCTTAGCATAACACTCTCCAGGTCCCTCCAAGCTGTCTCAAAGGATTAGAGATCCTTCTTTACTGCTGCATAGTATTCCATGATGTTAATGTAGCACAGCTTTTTTTTTTATCCACTGGTTTACTAATTGGCACTAGGGCTGTTTCCAGATTTTAGCTATTTTAAATTGCATTGCTATGAACATAGGGATGCATATGTTTTTTTTTGATTGGTGTTTTAGGTTTCTTAGGCTATATTCCCAGAAGTGGGATCACTGGGTCAAAGGCAGTTTCATATTTATTTTTTTTTGAGGAAACTCGACACTGTTTTCCACAGTGGCTGCACCAGTTTGCATTCCCACCAGCAGTGCACTAGGGTTTCTTTTGTCCACATCATCACCAGCACTTCTTGTTTGTTGATTTATTGATAGCAGCCATTCTGACAGGTATGAGGTGATACTTTATTGTTTTAATTTTCATTTTTCTGATGACTAGTGACTTTGAGTATTTTTTCATATGTATTTTGGTCATCTGTGTGTCCACTTTGGAGAAGTGTCTACTAGTATTTAGGTCCTTTGCCCATTTTTAAAGTGGATTGTTTTCCTTTTGTTGATGGTTTCTTTTGCTGTGCAGAAGCTTTTTTATTTTGATGTAGTCCTATTTGTTTATTTTCTCCTTAATTTCCTTTGCCCTAAGACAGTGGTCGGCAACCTGGGGCTCTTGAGTGTGGCTCTTCCACAAAATACCACGGCGTGGGCGAGTTTATTTTGAAGAAGTGGTGTTAGAAGAAGTTTTACGTTTAAAAAATTTGGCTCTCAAAAGAAATTTCAATCGTTGTACTGTTGATATTTGGCTCTGCTGACTAATGAGTTTGCCGACCACTGCCCTCTAATCTACCTCCCTTTGCTATGAAAGGTGTCTAAGATTTTGCTGCCTATGTTTTCTTCTAAGATTTTTGTGGTTTTGAAACTTTTAAATCTTTTATCCATTTTGAGTTTATTCTTGTGTATGGTGTAAGTTGGTGATCTAGTTTCATTTTTTTGCTTGTATCTTTCCAACTTCCCCAAAAGTTGAAGAGACTGTCTTGATTCTACTGTATACTCTTGCCTTTTTTGTCAAATATTAATTGAGCTTAATGGCTTGAGTTGATTTCTGGTTTCTCTGTTCTGTTCCGTTGGTTTATATTCCTGTTCTTGTGCAGTAACAGGATGTTTTGAGTCAAGTGGCTTTGTAGTATGATTTGATATCTGGTATTATGATCCCCCAAACTTTGTTCTTCTTTCTCAAGATTAATGCAATTACTTAGTTTTTTTTTAATTCAGTATAAATTTTTGGAGTATTTGTCCTAGATCTGTGAAATTTGCCATTGGTATTTTAATAGGGATTGCATTGAATTTATAATTTGCTCTGGATAGTATAGACATTTTAATGATGTTGATTCCACTAATCCATAAACACCATATATAATTCCACTTTTTATATCTTTCTCTATTTTTTTTAAAATATCTTTTTATTGATTTCAGAGAGGAAGGGAGAGAGAGAGAGAGAGAGATAGAAACATCAGTGATGATAGAGAATCATTGACTGGCTGCCTCCTGCATGGCTCACACTGGAGATCAAGTCAGCAACCTGGTTATGTGCCCTAATTGGGAATCAATCTGTGATCTCCTGATTCACAGGTTGACACTCAACTACTGAGCCACGCTGGCAGGACACGCTACCCCCCCTCCCCACCTCTCTCTCTCTCTCTCTCTCTCTCTCTCTCTCTCTCAAAATATTCTGTAGTTTTCTGAGTATAGGTCTTTTACCTCCTGGGTTAAGTTTATTCCTAAGTATCTTAACTTTTTTGTTTGAAAGGTAAATGGAATTGTTTTTTTTTGTTTTAGTTTCTTTTCCTGATAATTCACTATCAGGAAAAGAAACTAAAAAATGTCATCAATTTCAGAATTCATTTATTAAATCTAATAGTGCTTTGGTGAAAAAAAAGCTATTAGATTTAATAAATGAATTCTGCAATTCATTTATTGAATTGAGTCCTTAGGGTTTTCTATGTTCACTATCATGTCAACTGTGAATAATGGCAATTTTTGTTTACTCCTTTCCAATATGATGGCTTTTATGTTTTCTTCTTGTCTGATTACTGTGGCTAGGATTTCCAGTACTAAGTTGAATAAGAGTGGTGAAAACGGACATTCCTGTTTTGTTCCTGTTCTTAGGGTAAATGGTTTTAGTTTTTGCCCATTAAGTATGATGTTTGGCTGTAGGTTTTTGATATATGACCTTTATTATATTGAGATATGATCCCTCTATTTCAACTTTGCTGAGTTTTTATATAAAAAATGGGTATTGGATTTTGTCGAATACTTTCTCTGAGTCTATTGATATGATCATTTGTTTTTTTGTGTTTTAATTTTTTATGTGATGTATCATATATTGATTTGTGACTATTGTAACAGCCTTGCATTCCAGGGATATATCACATTTGGTTATGATCTATGATCTTTTTAATATATTGCTGGACCCAATTTGTTAATATTTTGTTGAGGATGTAAACATCTATGTTCATCAGAGATATTGGCCTATAAGTCTTTTTTTTTTTGTAGTGTTTTTATATGGTTTTAGAATTAGGATAATGCTGGCAAAGAGATTGGAAATGTTCCTCTCTCTTGAATTTTTTGGGATAGTTTGAGGAGGATATCAGTTCTTCTTGGAATGTTTGGTAAAACTTCTTCATAAAGCCATTTGGATCAAGGCTTTGTTTGCTCAGAGTTTCTTGATTACTGCTTCAATTTCATTAGTTATTATTGATATACTAGAGGCCCAGTGCACAAAATTCGTGCACGGGAGCGGGTAGGGGGCGGGGAGTGTCCTTCAGCTCAGCCTTCTCTCTCTCCAATCTTGGACCCCTTAAGGGATGTCCGACTGCCTATTTAGGCTCGATCCTGGATTGGGGGAAGGGGGAAGCTGGTTTTCCCTGAAGGGTGTCTTGGATCCTGGATGGGGCCTAAATAGGCAGTCCAACATCCCTCTCACCATCCAGGACTGCTGGCTCCCAACTGCTCACCTGCCTGCTTCCTGATTGCTTCTAACCACTTCTTCCTGATCAACCCCTAATCACTCTCTTTCCAGCCTGATTGATGCCTAACTGCTCTCCTGCCTGCCTGTTTGCCCCTAACTGCCCTACCCTGTGGGCCTGGTCACCCCTTACTGCCCTCCCCAGCAGGCTTGATCACCCACAACTGCCCTCCCTTGCAGGCGTGGTCCCTGCCAACTATCCTCCCCTGTTGGCCATCTTGTGGTGGCCATATTGTGTCCACATGGGGACAGTCATCTTTGACCACATGGGGGCAGTCATCTTGTGTGTTGGAGTGATGGTCAATCTGCATATTACTCTTTTATTAGATAGGATAGAGGCTTGCTGCACAGGTGGGGCCAACTGGTTTGCCCTGAAGTGTGTCCTGGATCAGGGTGGGTGTTCCCTTGAGCTGTAGGGTGGCCTGGGCGAGGGGCCTGTGGTGGTTTGCAGTTTGGCCACCCCCACCCAGCAACCCAAATGGAGGCCCTGGTATCTGGGGTTTATTTATCTTCTACAATTGAAACTTTGTAGCCTGGAGCGGAGCCAAGCCTTCTGCTAGCACAGCCTTTGGAACTTTGTTGCCTTAACCTCCACCAGCCAGGCTTTGCAGAAAGCTTGGCTTTTTCCATCACCAGAGCAACCCAGGCTTCTGTCCTGCACTCTCTGTGGTGGTAGCCCTCTTGGTTGGGTTAATTTGCATATTCACTCTGATTGGCTGGTGGGCATGGCTTGTGAGTATAGCAGAGGTATGGTTAATTTGCATATTACTCTTTTATTAGATAGGACTCAGGTTTTTTTATTTTTCCTGATTCATTTTTGGAAGATTGTATTTTTCTAGGAATTTGTCCATTTTATCCATATTTTCCAGCTTGTTGGCAAATAATTGTTCATAGTATTTTCTTACAATCCTTTGTATTTCTGTGATGTCAGTTGTTACTTCATCTTTTTTGTTTCTGATTTTACTTAGTTGGCTCTTCTCTATGTTTCTTGATGAGTCTGGCTAAAGGTTCATTAATCTCGTTTATCTTTTCAAAGAATCAGCTCTTTATTTCATTGATTCTTTTGTAGTTTTTTGGTATCCATGTCTTTTATTTATGCTCCGACCTTTATTATTTCCCTTCCTCCTACTTACTTTGGGCTTTTCTTGCAATTCTTTTCTTAATTCATTAAATTATAGGGTTAACTAGCTTAGTAATTTTTTTTTTTTTTTTTTTTTTAGGTAGGCCTATAGTTCTATGAACTTCCATCTGAGGACTGTGTCCATAGATTTTGGGTCATTCTGTGTTCATTTTCATTTTTTTCCAGGAATATTTTGATTTATTTCTTGATATCATTGATAACTCATTCATTGTTTAATAATATACTATTTAGCCTCTATGTGTTGGAATGTTTTTGAATGCTTTTACTATACTTGATTTTTAATTTCATGCCATTTTGACCTGAGAAGATACTTGATATGGTTTCAAGTCTTCTTGAGCTTGTTTTGTATCCTATCATGTGATATATCTTTAAGAATGACCCATGTGTACTTGAGAAAAATGCATATTCTGCAGCTTTGGGGTGAAATATTCTGTAAATGTCAATTAAATCCATCTAATCTAGTATGTCATTTAGACTCACTGTTTCCTTGTTGATTTTTTTGGGAGGAGGTCAGGAAGATCTGTCCAGGGAAGGCAGTGGAGTGTTGAAGTCCCCTACTGTGACGTATTGCTGTTGATATCCCCCTTAAAGTCCTCTAGAATTTTTTTTTAAATATATTTAGGTGCTCCTATATTGGGTGCATACTGATATATGTTTACCAGTGTTATATCCTTTTGTTCAATCGACCCCTTTAGTATGACATATTGATCTTTTTTGTCTCTTGTGATGGTCTTTATTTTGAAGTCTATTTGATCAGATATGAGTATTGCTTCCCCGGCTTTTTTTCTATTTTCATCCCTCCATTTACTTTCATCCTGTGTGAGTCTTTTGTTCTGAAGTGGATCTCTTGTAGACAGCATATATTTAGGTCTTGTTTTTGTATCAATTCAGCTACCCTATGTCTTTTGATAGGAACATTTAATCCATTTACATTTAATGTTATTATTGACTAGAGGACTGGTGCAAGAATTCATGAATCAGTGGGGTCCCTTGGCCTGGTGTGCAGGATCAGGCTGAAGTTGGCTCTCTGACATCCCCCGAGGAGTCCTAGTTTGTGAGAGGGTGCAGGCCAGGCCGAGGGATCCCCACTGATGTGTGATCTGGGCCAAGGAGAGACACAGATGGTTGGCCAGCTGGGGAGGGACCGAGGGAGGGCTTCAGGGAATGTCTGGCCTGTTTCATTCAATCCTGATTAGCCGGACCCAAGCAGCATGCTAATCTATCAGTCAGAGCATATGCCCCCTGGTGGTCACTGCATGTCATAACAACTGGTCAACTGTCTACACCCCCTGGTGGTCAGTGTACATCATAGCAAGTGGTTGAGCACCTTAGCATATCATTAGCATATTACACTTTGATTAGTTGAGTGGTTGGACACTTAGCATATTAGGCTTTTATTATATAGGATAAGTGCTTATTTATTGTCAATTTAATTCTTTATGTCTATGTTTCTCTTACATATTTCTTCTTATTATCACAGTAGTCTCTTGAACATTTCTTGTAATGATGATTTAGTGGTGATAAATTCCTTTAGGCATTTTTTTTTTTGGTCCGGGAAGCTCTTTATTTCACCATTTATTTTGAATGTTAGCTTTTCTTGATATGGTAGTCTTGGTTTCAGATCCTTGCTTTTCATTGCCTTGAATACTTTATGACATTCCCATGTGGCCTGTAGAGTTTCTGATGAAAAATTAGTTGACAGCCTATAGGAGTTTCTTTGTGGATAACAAATTGATTTTATTTCTGTCTTAAAGATCCTCTCTTGTCTTTAATTTTTGTCATTTTAATTATAATGTGTTTGAGTGTGGGCCTGTTTGGGTTCTTCTTGCTTGGGACTCTTTGTACTTCCTGAACTTTTTTTTTAAAATTTAATAAATCTTTTATTGTTCAGATTATTACATTTTTTCCTCTTCCCTGCCTCCCTTAGCTCTCCTCCATCCAGTTCTCACCCAACCTTCTGCCCTTACCACCCCCCAACCCACTGTACTCATCCATAGGTGTACAATCTTTGTCTAGTCTTTTCCCACACCCCTACACCCTTTCCTTCTGAGAATTGTCAGTCCACTCCCTTTCTATGCCCCTGATTCTATTATATTCACCAGTTTATTCTGTTAATCAAATTTTTAATTCACTTAATTTTTAGATTCACTTGTTGGTAGGTGTGTATTTGTTGTTCATAATTTTTATCTTTACCTTTTTCTTCCTCTTCTTAAATAATATCTTTCAGTGTTTCATATAATACTGGTTTGGTGTTGATGAACTCCTTTAGCTTTTTCTTATCTGTGAATCTCTTTATCTGCCCTTCAATTCTGAATGATAGCTTTGCTGGGTAGAGTAATATTGGTTGTAGGTTCTTGCTGTTCATCACTTTGAATATTTCTTGCCACTCCCATCTGGCCTGCATCGTTTCTATTGAGAAATCAGTTGACAATCGTAAGGGTACTCCCTTGTAGGTAATTAACTGTTTTTCTCTTGCTGCTTTTTATATTCTCTCTTTGTCTTTTGCTCTTGGCATTTTAATTATGATGTGTCTTGGTGTGGTCCTCTTTGGATTCCTTTTGTTTGGGGTTGGTTCTGTGCACTTTCTGGACTTGTAAGTCTATTTCTTTTACCAGGTGGGGGAAATTTTCAGTCATTATTTCTTTAAATAGTTTTTCAGTATCTTGCTCTCTCTCTTCTTCTGGCACCCCCACAATTCTGATGTTGGTATGCTTGAAGTTGTCCCAGAGGCTCCTTACACTATCTTCACATTTTTTCTTTTTTCTTTTCCGGTTGAGTATTTTCTGCTTCTTTGTATTTCAAATCTTTGACTTGATTCTTGCACTCCTCTAGTCTGCTGTTAGATATCTGTAAATATTTTTTATTTCAGTCAGTGTATGTTTAATTTCTAGTTGGTCCTTTTTAATATCCTCAAGGGTCTCACTAAATTTATTGGCCTTTTCTATTAAATTCTTGAAAACCTTATAACAGTGGTTTTGAACTCTATATCCAGTCATTTGCTTTCCTCCGTTTCTTTCATTTGTGATCTGTTCCTTTGTCTCTGCATTTTTCACTGCTTCCCTGAGTTGATAGAGTAGCTCTGTGTGCTACTGTAGCTCAGCTTCCCCAGCTACCTGAGGTGGACAACCTTGGTGCACCCCTTTGCGGACTGTATGTACAGCCTTGTTGTAGTTAAATCTTGATAGTTGTTGATAGCACTTGGAGGAATTAACCTTCAGGCCAATTGGCTTGCAGGATCAGCTATGTCTATGCTGGGAGAATTTCAGTGCTGGAGATACATTTATGGGATAAGACTTGCAAAACTGCAAAAGCCTCTGTGCTCAGCTTGGATGGGGCAGAGTCTCAGAGTGGAGCAGACAGCCTTGGCTTCCCATCAGCCCTGCCCTATGAGGCTCCTTGGTAATTGCTGTAAGCACCTCTGAGAGAGAGCCACCCTTGAGTTTTGCCCTTGAGTTCAGTTTCTCCCTGAATGAGTCTAGGTTCCCAATATCTTGCCTGGAACTGGAGTTAAGCACAGTCAGGAGCTTCTGTCTCCCTCCCGCTTTAGAAAGCCAGATGCATGCTCAGCTTCTCTGATTCTCAATGTGCTTTCCTCTTTCCTTCTAGTTGTAGAATTTCTACTCAGCCAGCTTTCCCGTGGTTCTGGATGGTGTCCGTTTTGTCTTTTATTGTAGTTTTGATATTGTGTGAGGCAGCAGTTTAAGTGTTCACCTATGCTGCATAATTGTTTTTCCCCTCCTGAACTTATTTAACTTTTTCTTCATCAAATTAGGGAAGTTTTCTGCCATTATTTCCTCAAACAAGTTCTCTAGCCCTTGCTCACTTTCTTCATCTTCTGGTACTCCTATAATGTAAATATTGTTATGTTTCATGTCCCACAGCTCCCTTAAGCTGTCCTCCTGTTTTTTAATTGTTTTTTTTTCTTTTGGTTCTCTGATTGAGTGATTTTTTTTAACCCTGTCTTCTAATTCACTTATCTGATTCTTGACTTTCCTGTATCTGCTATTTATTTCTTCCAATGTGTTCTTTATTACTCTTATGTCCTTCTTTATTTCTGAATGGTCTATATCTTTCCTCATTCCATTGAGCATCCATGTAATCCTTATTCTGATTTTATATCTGATGAATTTCTTATCTATACTTCATTTCACTTTTTATCCCCTGGAGACTTACATTGTTCTTTCATTTGGGGCTTATTTATTTATTTTTTTAATCTTCCAATTTTGGCTGCCTTTGGGTTTGATTTTTTGTATTAGATAGATTTGCTATGAATCCCAGTCTTTTTGGAGGGTCTCTGGTAGTCAGATGCTATTTTTGACTGGTCCTGAGTACCCTGTTTGGAGCTAATCAAGAATCCACAGCTTTTGGCTTCCTCTGCTGGAGCTGGGTTCCTTTGGAAAGGAGCAAAATATGCACCAAGAACTGCTTTTCCTAGCTCGAGGTCCAGAAAGAGATCAGGCAAAGACTCAAAGCCTTCATAGATTTGCTTCTGTCTACAGGCTAGTTGTTATTCTCAGTCTCTTAATGAGCTTCAGAAGCTCCCCAGGGTGAAACAAGAGATTTTTCCCAACAGGGTTGACAAAAGCTACCCATATAAAAACTAAATGATAAAGCTCTGCCTGAGAAAGATGTCCTCTGCAGTATGAAGGAATGACTCAGCACAGGTAACTGTGCAGCTGCCTTCTGAACTCTAACTGCAGAGCCCACAACCCTGCATTCTCCTCACACAGCTCTAGTCCACTCTACCCTCCCTCTGCCAGAGTCCAAGATGAGTGACTGCACATGAAATTTTGTGCATTGGCCATTTAAGAGAGTTCCTGCATTTCCAACTCTCTGTACTTGCCTGACAGCAACCCAGCTGTTTTTCACAACCAGATGTCATGTGGGCACCTTACTTAATTCTGGTATTTTGGGATGGGGAGCCAAGTTTGGGGGTTTAGAACCCAGAGTTATCAGTGGAAACTCCCCACAGCTGAGATATCTCTTTTCAGAACTTCAGCTGCTTCCTGTGGGAGCCTGATCAGCCCTCTGAGCCTCTACACTTCCTACCAGTATCCACTTTATGTCCTTGGTAACACAGGCTTTCTCACTAGTCTTCAGTTGATTATTCAAGATAGCTTTTCTACAGTTGTAATTTTAGTTTGGTCTTGAGAGAGTGTCAGTGTAGCTTCCACTTAATCTGATGCCATTTTGGTGTTTTTTTTTTCCCTTATGTGTTATTTTTTGTTAAAAAACATGGTTGGCTTGTTTATTAAAAATGTTTATTCTGTTTGGGTTTTGTGAAGTTTCTTGGATCTTTGGGTTTATTTTTATTATGAAATTTGGGAAAGTGTAATCATTTTTTTCAATGCAGTTTCTCCTCTTTCTTTGCTTTTTTAAATATTCCAATTAAGTATATATTAAACATCTTGATATTGTTCCAAAAATTGCTGATGCTCAGTTAATTTTTTTAAAAGTAGTTTCTATATGTCTTATTTTGTGTAATTTTTATTGCTATATTTTTATTTCACTATTAAAACAAATTATATAATTTGATTATAAAAACATAATCCAGTATATTTTTTATTTAACTTTTTATATTTTTCATCTTTAGATGTTCCATTAGCTTAGCTTTTTTATATTTTAAATTTCTTTCCTCATTGTCATGTTTACCTCTACATTTTGGAATATATAAAATATACTTAAAATACCTGTTTTAATATCCATGTCTGCTAATCCATTTTTTCTTTCATTTCATTTTCTTTTCATCTGTTTTTATTGAGTGTCCCCTAGTTATGAATCACATTTTTATACTTTTTTGCATGATTATAGTATTTGATTACAAATTGAACATTGTGAGTTTTATATTGTTTGCTGGACTTTGTTGCATCTTGAAATGGAGGTGAGTTTTGTCTGGTGATCAGCTCTGTTATTGGAATCAGTTGGATCTTTTGGAAGTTACTTTGATGATGAAATGTTGTGTAATCTGTGCTGTTCACAATGGCAGCCAGTTCTCAGGAGTGGCTCCTGAGTACCTTCTCTACAGCTAATGTACAGTTTGAACAGCCAAACGTGGGTGGTGGCTGCCAGATTGAACGCTGCAGCTGCAGAGGCTTGTTTTCAAGCTTTTTAAGGGCAGATCTAGTGGGCCTTTATCTCAAGGTTTATTTAGATCCACAATTAAGGTGATGCTCTTCTGAAGAGTCTACCTAACGTCCAGGGTCTTACGAGGTTATTTTCATTCTGATTACTAGGGCATGAACTATTTTCAGTTTTGTGTAAGCTTTTGGAATTGCTCTGTCTATATGCACTTCTAGTGTTTCTTTTCCTGGCATTGGGGCTTCTTTTAAATATGTGTGTAACTAAGCAAAGCACTTGAGGGGACCCCCTTTCCCTTGCAGATTTCCAGAGCTTTCCTTCTGTATAGTGCCCTCCTCTCCATTACTCTGCTCTGGAAATTCTGATTTTCTTGGCCCCCCCAAACTCTAACCTCTATATCCACAAAGTCAGGCCGCTGAGCTCTGTTTGGGTTCTCCTTCCTGTACTGCAGCCTGGAAATTGCCTCCAGACAATAGCTGGTAAATCTCAAGACTACCTTGTTTGCTTCCCCTCTCCTCAGGGTCCCAGTCTGGAGCTAGTTGTTCAATAGCTAAAATTTGCTGCTTATGCAGAAGAATCTCCGAGGGAAGGCAGTAGAGGCATGCTTTTTCAATATGTAGTTTAGTCAACGATAGTTCAAATGTTTATAAAAGCTTATTTATGAAATACGATAAAATTATTCTTAAGCAGATTTCTGTTGACACCAAGTTTTTATTAAAAACCCTAAAGACTCCCGATTTAAATAAAAGTGGCCAAATTGGACAGGTCTGCTGAAGTCACCTTGGAGGAACACATCTCTTTGGTTTGCTGGAGTGGCAAGGAGAAGAGTTGCATTGAGAATCATTTTGACAAACCTCCAGGGCCATCAACAGGGGCTCAGATTTACATAGAAGAAGCCTTTTTCTTACCATCTTCTGCCAATAGCCGGGAGGAATCAGATTAGATTATAATATGCTGTGAGCAATTTTTGGAGGGGATAGCATATAGCTTCTTCAGCCCTTCCTTCTGATTTCTGGTATCATCTACTCTGCCTTCCCTCCCTATTGCCATGCAGAGTACAAGGGGGAAAGGCCTCTCCCAGGGCTGAGTGCCGTGTGTGCTCTAGGGACACAGTGTGGTCAGGGTTCCTTTAGCAAAAGCGTTCAACTGGAGTCAAGTAGGTCTATATTTTGAAGCCTCAAAACATGCTCAAAGGAAGAGCCATTTTTTTTTCTGAAATAATATTTACTTCTCCCTTTATGAAACTAAAACAAGACAGTTTCTTTGGAGTAAGGAGAAATGAGAAGAGAGATATCCAGCTTCATTTGCCCTCCGTGTCCCGAAGGAGAGCTCTCTCATTCTTCCTTGTGACTTGGAGTTAAAACCTGTCTACACAACCTGGCCTTCCCCCTGGCAGCCAAACATGGGAGAGCATTTCAGAGACTGTGGTCTGATGCCACGCTCTCCCCATGGCAAGAAACACAGGTACATTCACCACTTCCACTTAATACAATTTGTCTAATGTCCTCATCAATCCATCATCACAAAACCCAATAATACGTCGGGTCCAGTTTGGGATTTGGACCTTGTTGTGAGAGCTGGCAAGCTTTCGGGCCTCCTTTTGTTGGCAGTTATGAGTTTCTCATCAAAGACCATTAGTGAAATGCGAATGCTGACTTACTGGTTACATCACGGGACATCTGTTCTTGGGCAATGGGTTCCCGAGATCCCGTTTGTGGGGCCATAGAGCAGAGTCTGTTCTCACCTGGTCTGGTTTGACTCGTTTACATGGTGTCCACAGCTAGTTGGGAAAGTAAAGAAATAAGGTCAAACTGGCATTGGTTGTTCTTCCAAAAGATTCTTTTTATTGGCTTCAATACTTTATTTTAAAATAAGAATTCCACTGATTCAATGATGTCTGCCTATTGCCTATCTTGGCTTTGGCACTGTGTTAGCCACTGGAGGTGTAGCAATAATGTGGCAGGCAAGATTCCTTCATCCCTGACTGACCATTGAGTGGAAAAACAGTTAAACAGATAGTTACAGTATATGCTGTGATGGGGAAGACCATGTGCTGGTGGACTTGGAAAGTGAGGGACATGGTCAGGAGTTAGGGGATTGGGGATGGCCTCTTAGGATGTGGGTCTAATGGGGTGACCTTCAGGGATATAGAAGTTAGACAAGAGAGGGTGAGGGGTGAGGGAGAAGGTGAGAGTGAAGAGGGAATGGGAGGTGGGAGGAGGAGAGGCGCTGGCCTTCTGCTGCTGTATAATAAAAGCATCATGGCTTGAAACAGTCACTTTCTTTCCTCTCGCGGCTCTGGGAGTCAGAGTTCTGGGAGCGGTTGGTGAGGTGGCCCTGGCTGAGGCAGCCATTGGCAAGAACTGAAATAGGAGGCTGGTGTTGCCCCCTCTCTTTCATATAATCTCAGGGCCCATCCAGGCCCTTTCCACACGGGCCCATGTTGGCGTCTCTATAGCATAGTGAGCAGTTGGCTGGGGACTTGAGGAGACAGGTGTGAGCGGCACGGCGTTTTCTGGCCTGGCAGCAGAATTGGACCCTGAGTCCATTCTGTTAGGCACAGGCGTGTGGGCTAAGGGACATAGACACCACCTCCTGTGCAAAGGGCTAAAATGGCCCGTTAGGTCAAGACAAAGACACCCAGTATAGCTGGAGCCAAGGATGCTGCAGGGAGAGGAAGGTGACGAGGCCGCTGTGGACTGAGGACCCAGCACATGGCAGCCTCCTACACCCTCCTCTGGAGCCTGCCTCTTTGAAGAAGTGAGCAGGAAACGGGACTTTTTGGGGTCGGTTGGGGCATCGCTCTGGGCCTAGGTGCCCTGTGGGGAGCCGTGGCTTGGAAGGGGATCATATAAATGCGGAGGCAGTGATCCGGGTGAGGGGGAGGGTGGGAGGGTGGAGTGCCCATGCATGAGGTCTGGCTGCACTGGAGGTAAAGGACTGGAAGCAGTGAGGATGGTGCCAAGGACTGTGGCTTAGCCACTAGGGGGCGGCTGCTACGCATAAGAGCCAGGAAGGAGAGGACCTGGTTTGGGGGGTGCAGCTCTGGAGTTTCCTCTTCTTCCATTTTTCTCTGTGGAGGCAGGCATAGTGGAGCTGTGCTGCCATCGTGAGAATGTGGAGCTGAGCAAGCCCTGTGGCCCACAGTCCTGGGTCCTGTCCTGTCCCAGGTCCTGTCCTGTCCCGGGTGCTGGCCTGTCTGGGGTCCTGGCCTATGGCCTCTGCGTCTGTTTCCAGGGAGGTGAGGCCCGTTGTTCCTCCCACAGGGGCAGTTGCCTTTAAACATCGGCCCTGTTCTGGGGCCTGGGGGTGAATGGGATGTTTGTGCTGCTCAAAAGGCTTTGTTAGGATTCTGCTTTTAAAACTGTGGCAAAATATAAACCTCATAAAGTTCACCATTTTAACCATTTCTAAGTGTACATTAGGTACAGTCACTGCTATCTTTCCCCAACTGGAACTCCATACCATTGAAATTCAGCTCCTTATTCACCCTTTCCCCCAGCCTGCCAACCAGCATTCTCTCTTCTTTCTCTATGAATATTCTACTCAGGTCTCTCACAAAAGCGGATCACACAGTCTTTACCCTTTTGTGACAGGCCTATTGCACTCAGGGTCATGTCCTCAAGGCTCACCCATGTGGTAGCCTGTGCAGGGTTTCCTTCCTCTTTAAGGCTGAACGTTCCATCCTAAGTACAGACCACATTTTGTTTATTCTCTTTTTTGGTGACTGACAGTGAGTTACTTCCTCCTTTTGGCCAGTGTGAACTGCTGCTATGAACATGGGTGTACAGATATCTGTTTGAGTTCCTGTTTTTA
Organism: Lasiurus cinereus; assembly: GCA_011751065.1. NCBI lineage: Eukaryota > Metazoa > Chordata > Mammalia > Chiroptera > Vespertilionidae > Lasiurus > Lasiurus cinereus. Next base: position 7,375,515 of record JAAGEH010000021.1, read on the forward strand.
GTTATTTTGTGTATCTACGTAGAAGTGGAGTTTCTGGATCATATGGTAATTTTATGTGTAACTTTTTGGGTAACCAATATGCATGCCTTTTTTGACAGCAGCTGCACCATTCTGTCAGCAGTGCACAAGGATTCTCTGTTCAACACTTGCTTTCTATTTGTTTAATAGTAGCCATCCTAATGGCTGTGAGGTGATACTCATTGGGTTTTGATTTGTTTCTCTAAAGACCAGTGATGCTGAACCTGATGAAAGCTTTCCATCAGGAGGGTCCTCTGCTGGGAAAGCAGCAGACTTGGCAGCAAAGACAAGTATAAGCGGAGCAGGTGCATAGTAAACAAGTGTGAGCAGGGCAGGGGTATAGTAAACAAGTGTGAGCAGGGCAGGTGCATAATGAACAAGTGTGAGCAGGGCAAGTGTGGAGGCCAGTGAAATCCCTCATCCAGTGGGTCACCTGGTCAGATCAAGGGCCCTTGGAAATACGCCTAACACAGGTATATTTTTAGATTTTTTTTAAATAAAAAGAGAAACATCAATGTGAGGGAAACATTGATTGACTCCCTCCTGCATGCCCCGTTCCAGGGATCATGCCCACAACCCAGGCATGTGCCCTAGTAAGGAATCGAACCAGCTACCTTTCCGTGCACAGGACACCCAATCAACACTGGCCTGTGCCATCCAATTAACTGACTTGCTTGCTGACCCTCAGTTTTGATCAAGAGGGAAAATGGGCTGGTGAAAGTACAGGGATATTGAGTAAGACTAACCATGAATGTAGTGCTTATAAAAATGAAAAAAAGAGCACATCAGCCTAAATTTTTCTAAAGTCATAGGAAAATGGAGACTCACATGGAAGATACCAACAATGCCATCCTAGAGACATGATTGCGAGGGCCTGCCTGCGAACTTGGGAAGATGGACATGAGAGATGGACTCAGAAGTGGACCAATGATATGGAAGGACCCGGAAAAATGATGTTAAGGTGGCAGGACCCAGAATCATCTAGGGCCGGAGAACAGGGCTGGAGCAGTAAGAAGACTTAAACATTAAACTGCATTTGGACAAATGATGAGCACAGAGAGGTCGGATCTACGGGGGGTGGCGGTGGTGCATCTCCTTAGTCCTCCAGCATCTACTGCACAGTCTCAGCACAGCTGGCCTGTCAGAGGGACAGAGGGAGCCTTTGTTCTGCACCACGCTCCCTCCCTGTGAGGAAGGTCAGACCCCAGCCTCCTTGGGGCACGCCTGGGTCTGGCTCTGGGCAGGGCTGGTGGCCTCGCTGGACAGTCCTAAAGCCCAGCTGTGCTGGTGCTCATTCACAGCTTTCACCTGGAGCAGGTGGCTCCTCTGTACTCTCCCTGTCCACAGGCAAATGCAGCTGTGTCTTCCTCCGCTGAGGTCTCCTCTCCTGGGCAGAACTCTGGGGATGGGCAGTGCCTAGCCATGGTGTTGGCCAAGGTGCAGGCATGCTGCTCTGGATGGTGTTTATGAACCGGGGTGACCAGAGTCTCAGGGAGCTTTTATATGCAGCTGCCCTTTCTCCACACTGGATAATCTAAGCAGGTGAATTGGAAGTGGGGCTGGGACTATCTTGTTAACAACTGCCCAGGTGATTGTAAGCCAGGCAAGCTTGGCATCCTATCAGGAGTGGACAGGTAAGGGTGAGAACCGTCCCCGGAGTCAGCTCCTGTCCTGGGCCCACTCAGAGTCCCATGCAAGGGAGAAAGCCTCTGTGCAGGTGGCTCTACTGGGGTCATGCTGAGCATGTCCCCACCTTCCCTCTATATGCAAATGCATGGAGGGCCACACAAGACAATGTCTAATGGCAGGTGTGGTCTGGGCCCAAAAGCTTTCCACGTGCACAGAATTCAGGTTTGCCTAGAGCTCCTCTTTCATAGGCAGCTGCTTAATCATATGCTTCACTCAGTGGTCTCCTTTTTAGGCGTTGGATCCATGACATTGGCATACCAAGCCCTCTGTAGCTTAGGGTCTCAGGTAGGTAGGACCCTTAGAGGTCAGAATCCACCCTTGCCTCAGGAAAGGGGTCATCAGCTTCTCTTAGTGTGACCAGACTGAACGCCTCTCCCCTTGCCCCGGCAGCCCTGCGGACACATGAGGCAGGGATGCGTTTCCCCCAGTTCTCTCCAGAGGCTCCCAGCACTTCTCAAAGTTGATGTCACTGGGGAGTCACTGGGAAATCTTACGAAAATGCAGATTGGGATTCTGGGTTCTAATGAGCTCCCTAGTGACATGGAGTCCATGGGTTCATGGCCCACACTGACAGAAGCCCGCGTTGAAGTTAGTGTCCAAAAGTGAGGGAGGAGGGAGTTCCTCGGTTGGCCCCCACTTAGTGACTTTCTGATCTTGGGACATCACAGGGCTGTGAGTACCTCCATAGGGTCGTTGTGAGGACAGAGGCCATAGTCAGGGGGAACTCTGGCATTTCCTTCCAGTGGACTTGCTAGGGCAGCCAGGTGACCCTGCTCTCTGACATGAACCAGATGCTTGGTTCCTCTTTTGCATCCACTGGGCGAACAGGCCTGGGGAGTTGACCTTGATCTCTAAATGTCGGCCTTTGTGTTTCCAGCTCTGTCAGTGGCTCTGCTCATACTGCTTCCCCACACAGAACCTCTTACGTACATTTTTCAGTGCGGGACATGGCTATTGTAACTCTGGCTATTTTTAACTTAGGGATACTTCTTTTGTTAGGCAATTCTCTCCTTAGACCTTGTGAATTTTAAAATGATACATTCCTTTTCCTACTTGAGTAAGATGAAGACAGGTGGAGAGGACACTTGGTAATTTGGTGGTGGAGCCCAGATCCCATCTGTTCTCTTCACTTGCAGCCCCGTGTGACTTGTGGGCTGCCCACCCTCCCAGCTTACCATGGAGCCCACTCACAGGTGTAGACAAAGCCAAGGGCATTTGTGTGGCTGCACTTGCTGGGAAAAGAACAGGTATAAAGCCCTGAATCCACAACACAGACCTGGGATATGCTCAAGCCCTGAGTGTGTGGAAGTTGGGGGCTCTCTGAGCTGGGCGACTCCACCTTCCCACCTAGAAACACACCTGTGCAAAATCACCCCCTCCGAGCGCCCATCCCCCACTCAAACCCAGGACAGCACAGGGTGTGGTGCTTCCACAGCTGCCACCTCAACCAGGAGGGAGGCCCTTGCTCCATCTTTCCCACATCACAGAATGAAGAGCTTCAGCGGGAGCCCCCGGCAGGGCCGTGAGGACAGACTCGACCCCCCGAGAGGTGCCCGGTGGGCATCTCTGCACAGACCACCGCTCTCCAAGCTGAGAGGTGGTTGCTGTACTCTGCTTCCCTGAGTGCATTCAGCTGCTCCCCTGCAGGCCCCAGAGACCATCCCCTTTAGAGCACAGAGCTCAGCTCTGGTCACTAACTCAGGACAGTCGGGACCTGACTCAGGTGCCAGGCCACCCACAACGGCAGTCTTTGCCACCTGCACTAGTGGAGGTCGTGGCCTGGGAGGCACGGACACTGGCCAGCAGGGGCCCCCAGGCTGCTGCTCTGTCCCCAGGGGAAGACCCTGCTCAGCCCACAGGCAGCAATGGGAGGCCTGGAGGGCAGGTGGTCCTTTCCTTACTCAGCAGCTGAGACCCCTCAGCCCACAGAGGAGACAGGAGTTCCCAGAGGACCACACCTGCAGACCTCCCTGGTGTGAAAGGCAGCCTTTTCTTGATGAGAAAACCGCTTTCAGAGGAACGTGTCCTCAGTTAAGAAAACCCATTCTATACAAATGAACATTTCTGCACGGTTGCCTCCTAGGGAGCTGAGCTGGCATGGCTCTGGGCTCTGTCTCCAAATGACAGGGGGTGTCCTGGGGGCCTTGTCTGATCTAGGGGGGGGTGGGCCTTGGCTTGTCCTTGAGAAAGAGGGGGGTCCAGCGCAGAGAGAACAACCTTGAGGAGCAGTGTGGGTCCCCGAGTGGCAGGGCCAGGAGAGAAGGACCCAGAGGAAGGAAGGAAGAGGAAAGAAGTGGAGCAGGTCTGGGATCCAGAGAGGGGCTCAGAGGGGCCAGGTCAGGCCAGCAGCGCCCTCCCAGGGAGAGACCTGGATGCCCTGGAGGAGGGGTGTTTTCAGAATCCCCATTTTCTTTGAGACCTTAAGGACCTCAAATGGCTAGGTATGTGATGAGGGAGGGAGTGTGTGTGTGTGTATGTGTGTGTGGTGACTAGGGAGGGAAATAAACTCTTCTGGGTTTATTGGGGGCAGAAGGGGTGTTGTCTGCTGTAATTCTCAAGAAATGCCTTCCGTAGCAAAGTCCTCTAGATCGTTGGTGGAGATGATACCCAGGCTTGGAGTGTCTACCGCACCCTCCCCTGGGGTTCCCAGGGGCGCCCTGGAGCCTGGACCTGCAGGTCGCTGGGCCGGGACACCAGGAGGCTGGGGGGCTGGCTGTAGGTCAGCAGGGTAGGTGCTGGGGGGCGCAGGGTGGGCTGCCTCCGAGGCACCAGGGCCCTGCCCAAGGAAGGTGGGGGCAGAGAGCTGAGAGGAGCAGCGCAGTGGCATCAAGGCCGTGGCGTGCAGGGGCCGGATGCCAGGGCACAGCATGTAGGGGGCGGCAAACACATCCGGCAGGAGTGGTTCTGGGGATCCCTCCTCAGAAGATGGGATAGGGACCTTGACATATTTGCCTGTCTCTGGGTCATAGAAGGTCTTCATTTTCACCTGGAGTGGCAGGTCGAAGACAAAGTACTCCCCAGATTGGGGGTCTTGGAGGACCTTCCGGGTGGCAGGGTAAGTGAGCAGGGGCCTGAGGGACTGGGGCTCCCCGGACCGCCTCCGACCAGGCTCTGAGAAGGTGGCCACTGAGTGACGGTGCCCGGGAGGGGGCAGGGCGCGGACAGCGGGGAACCTGGGCAGCAGCCTCTCTCGGGGGGACAAGGGCCTGTGCGCCTCATCCTCCAGGGGCAGTTTCTCCTCCTGAGTGCTGGCAGGCACGTCCTGCGTCTGGTCAGTCTTCCTCCTCTTGCTGGCCAGCTTCTTCGCCCGCCGCAGGGCCTTTTCTGTCTTGGGTGGCACTGCCGGGGGCTTGGCGGCCGCCCTCTCCAGATGGGCAGAAGGCTGTGCTTTGTCAGGGAGGACGGCCGAGCCAGAGGCCACGTCCAGCAACGAGCCTCCTGGAGAGAGTGTCCTGAGGTCTTCCGCGGATGGCTCGAGCTGGGGGTCGGTACTGGCCTCCCACGTAAAGGCGTGCGTCAGGTCCTCCCTCCGGGCCACCCTGGCAGGGCCGGGGGTGGCCCACGGGCTGGGGCTGGAAGGCTCCCCCGGCATCAGGCCCAGCTCACAGGGGCCCTGAGAAGCATCGTCCCACAGGCTGTTGGCGCCTGGGGAGTGCGCGCTGCTGCCCTCCAGCGAGCTGCTGTTGGGGGAAGCCGAGGGCTCGACAGCAGCCAGTCTCCTCCCCGGGGGGCCAACTCGGGGTGTAGACAAAAAGTGACTTTTGAAATCTTGCGCCTGCTCTTCCCAGGAGGTTCTGAGTTGCTGTGGGGGTGGCTGGCCTAGTAAGTCACTTTCGGGCAAAGCAATTGTGGGGATGCACCTTGCAGCCTTGGGCTCGCCCTGGTCTATGGAATAGCTCCTGTCCTCATTCACCACAACCTTCCACGCCTGAGGTGGCTTCAGCCTCTCACCCTCTCCTGCGAGAGAGAGAGACAAGACACTCCCCTGGGTCTCCCTCCTGGCCACACCGGATGCCCTCCCCTGGTCCTCCATTCCTTTGTGGGCCACATGCTTTAAGGGTGGGCCAGTGGGTGTTGAGGTGCTGGGCATTTCCTGGCTCTGGGGGGCACAAAGGCCAGCATCCTCGCCCCAGCCCGGCCTTGGCACATCCTCCTCTTTGTGGCCACTGCCTAGCGGGTCCTCTGAGGACAAGGCCCTCAGCAGGGGCAGCATGATGGGCCTTATCACAGGGGTGGCCCTGAGGGTGTTGTCTTTGATTGCAAACAGCCTGTGCCTGTTGGATGTAGAAGATGGTGAAGGGGCTGTGTCCTTGCTTCCCCCAATCCAAGCACCTCTGAAGTCAGCCTCCTCCCTCGATGCCTTCCTGGGCCTCTCTCCATACACACTTTCCGCTGCCGCTTGCCACGTTCCCCTCCCACTCTGCTCTTCCGCGCACATGGACCCATTACCAGAGGCGCGGTGCTGTGGCTCCTCAAGCCCATTCTCCTTCTCTCTGTCACCTGCACTCCTGCCATTCCTCCTGTCTTCCTGTGGGCTCTCAGTGAAACCCATCTTCTGCTGATCCTCGAACGAGGCAAACGATTGATCTGAAGAGCTGGTGCTGAACTTGGCCTTACCTTTGAGGCCCGGCACAGAGTCAGACTGGCTGTCGCTGTAAAACACATCTTCCTCCTCGGGAGAAAGGGGCCCCGGGGAGACTTTTTGGTTGAGGTTTGGATCCCGAAGTCCTGCATCTCCCTCAGGTTCTGTCTCTTGAGAAACGGATCTGGAGAACCGGTTCTCCAGGCTGGGGACCTGCAGATGCTGCACAGCCAGCCCCGCCGCAGGCTCTCCACTGCAAAGCTTCAGGGACAGGTGCTTCCTGGGGCAGCACTCCCTGGTGTCTGGAGACCAGCTGTGTCTGGCGGCAGCCACATCAGGATCTCCGTGGGTGGCATCCTCATAGCTGCTCTTGTTGGCAGCCTCCCCCTCCCCGTTGACACAGAGCGGGGCTGTGGCGGCAGCTGGAGGTGAGCTGGGGGCCAGATAGTTGTCTGTGGAGGCTGCACCAGGATCAGCCTTAGGGTCACTTTGGGTACTGACGTGTGACAGAGGAGTGTCAGCTGGTCTCTCCTTACAAAGCTCCTGTGGGGGGCTTTCTTCCAGCCCATTGGGAAGGACAATGCCGTTGCTCAGGGGCTCATGCTTGCCTCTGTTTTTCTCATCGGGGCCTTTTAAGAGAGGCAAGGGGCTGTATGTGCTCTTAACGCGTTTGCGCACATCCTTGAGGTTGAACAGCAGGCTGGGAGCTCTGGCTTTGTAGCTATCCCTGGACTCGCTGGGCTCCTCTTGGTACCCATTTAGCTGCCCTGGGGGTGATGGGGTGCCCTCTGCTGGCGGGCTGTGGGGTGGATCCAGGACTTGCTTGGTGGGTATGATGGGGGTCAGCAGCTTGCTGATGTTGAAAGGTGGGTCATAGCAGTCACTGGGCCCCGCATTGCCAAGAGCATCATTTTCTGGAAACTGCCCGTGGGGATTGTGCTTCGTATACCCGGTCGGGCCTGGCCTGCTGGCCTGCTTCTCTTCTGAAGCCTGCTGCGCACTTTCTTTTCCTCCTTTTCGAGCCTTTGGTTTCCTCCATGGGGGCTGGCTGGACTTTGCCTGGAGGTCAGGCTGCGAGCGGGGGGCCTTTTCCTCTGTGGGGAACACCTGAGCTCCTGGGTCCCTAGACCTCCAGGGTCCAGATGTGGAGAGAGTGCCTGCTGTTAGCCTGTTCTCTTCCTGCCCACAGCTGGCCCGAAGTTGGCAGGGAGAGACTTTGCTTGCAGGAGCTTGGGACTCTCTTAACAAAGGCGGGTCCTCATAATGTTTGGGGGGTTTGTTTTCAGAGGCTGTCTCAGCAGGCTCCCTCCGCTCCAGCAGCCTTGGCTGGTGGCTGCTCCATGACTCAAAAGCACTGTTTTCACTGTGAAGGAAGGTGCCTTTGCGAGCCCACTCCTGGCTTCTCCCGGGCTCTCCCAGGGCTGGTCTGTGAGGCGGGGAGGAGAATCGGGGCTCCAATGAGTTGGCCCCGTTTTCAGGTGTTGGGAGGAGGCTACTAGAGCCCTGACAGGCCCCTTCAGGGCTCTTGGTGGACTCCTGCTCCTCATGCTTCCTGCCAGGCTGCGTGCCCGAGACTTCCACGGGCACCCTCCTGACTGTCAGAAAAGCAGAATCAAAGCAGAAGTTGACCCCACTTTCTGGAAGAGGAGCAAATTTGGGGGTGGTTTTGATAGCTGGAGGCTTGTTGGTTGGAGGCCTGCTATCGCATTGCTGGCTCTCAGTCCTGTCGAAAGATTTAATTAGTGAGGACACTTTGGAAATAGGCTTGCTGCTGCTCCTCAGGCCAGATATGGGCACTTCCAGTCTCCTCTGGGCCGGTGTCAATGGGGGGCTGCTTTTGGGGTACTCTTCCTCTCCTTGAACGTATTTGGGTAGCTGTTGGAATGTGGCTGCCCAGCCGGTATGCTCCGTGCCTTGCGACGGCAACTGGCTCCAAATGCCACTCTTCCTATGGGCGTGGCTCACTGTTCCCTGGTGAAAATTCCTGAATACCTGGCGGGTGGACTCCGGAGACAGGGGCAGGTCAGAGTCACTGAAGGACGTGTCTTCTGAGATGCACAAACTCCGGAACGCCCGGTCTGTGAGGCTGCTCACCTCCCTGTCGGCATCGTCCAGCACGCTGCCAATGCTTGAGGTGTCACTGAAGCCATCCGTGCCCTTCTTGTTGCCTTGCATTGTCCCTGGCCGGGAGGCCAGTAGGCTTCTCTGGGTGATGGTTCTGGAAGGGCTAGGGGTATCTCTCTTCCCACAAAATTAACTTCCCGTTGATCAGACGCAACTGCTTTCCCTGCAAAAGAAAGAAGAGCAGGGTGTGAACAGGATATCCCATGTAATGGCGATTCCAGTCTGCCCTCTGGTCCGGCGGCAAGGAGGCTTGCCATGGTTAATTTTATGTGTCAGCCAGGCTGGCCTCTGGTGTCCACTTTTTAGCCAAATGCCAGTTTCGCTGTCACTTTGAAGGTATTTTCTTTAGGTGTAATTAGCATTTAAGTCAATAGACCTTGAATAAAGCAGACTGCCCTCCATACTGTGGGTCACAGCCACATGACAGATCCCTGAGGAAGAGGGAAGGCTACCTCTAATCCTTGGACAGCAGCTGCAGCATCAGCTTCGTGGGTACCAGTCTGCTGGCTGCAGACGTTGGGCTGGCCAGCCCTTACAATGACATGAGCCAGTTCCTTAAATAAATCTCTCTGATGACACTTTGGTCAATGACTGATTGATTGCATATATGATGCTGGTCCCACAAGATTATAATGGAGCTGAGAAATTCCCATCACTTAGTGAGCAAGGGCATCACAGAATGTGTGGAGATGCTGTGCAAACACACCTGTTGCGCTGCCAGCGTGTAACAGTGCAGCACATACGCTATGCACCGCACGGATATTTGATGATGCCAATAAACGACAATGTTACTGGTCTATGTATTTGCTATACTGTACTTTTTATCATTGTCTGAGAGTGTGCTCTTTCTACTAATAGGAACATGCTTGCAGAAAAAAGTGTGCAGTCTACACCAGCAGCAGCCTCGCACATCTCGTGTTCGCTGAGCACACGCTTTCTCCTGTGCTTGATTCAATCTCATGTTGTTTTGTGCAGTAACATGCTGAACAGGCGTGTAGCCCAGGAGCGAGAGACTATGGCATTCAGCCCAGGTGTGTGCCATCTGGGTTTGTATAAGTGCACTCTGTGATGCTCACACAATGACAGAGTTGCCTAATGGCACGTTTCTCAGCACATAACCCCATCTCTAGGCAGTGCAGGACTAGGGGTGCACATCCTGTTGGTCTGATCACCTGGAGCCGGGACTAATGTCGTGCTGGGAGTCCAGGTGGGTCACTTTTGCAGAGGTATCTTCTCTGGCAATCCAGGGTATCCCTTCTCACAGTCTCTCACAGTGGCTGGCTTATTTCCTTGGTTGTATGGAGCACAATCTAAAATTAAATTTACTTCTTTGTTGCCTATTCCATCTTTAGAGGTAAGATGGAGCTTGGGAGCCAGTAAGCTGTCTTTTTACTGATTGATCTTGTCCCACAGCAACTCAAGAGGGCCCAGTCCTCCAAAGCTGACATCTGGCTCCCTCACACTCTGGCAAATAGGGGTGCCAGAGATGGGAGCATGCTGCCCTCCCCACTGGGGCTGCAGAGGGTGGCTTCACTCTTATTAAGTGATTCCACAGCCTGAGTCTCCCTAATTCTGTCCCTTCAACATTCTCTTCTTCTTTTTTAATTTGAGAGAGAGAGAAAGAAAAAGAGAAAGAAAGAGATCCATTGTCATTGCCTTCTGCACTTTCCCTGACTGGGGATCAAACCAATAACCCAGGTATGTGCCCTGGGAATTGAACCTGCCACCTTTTGGTGTATCAACAGAACTATATCAGCCACAGCTCTTCTTTATTTTTAAATCATGGTGAAATATCTATAACATAAAATTTACCATCTTAACCATTTTTAAGTGTCATTTCAGTAGTGTTAAGCACATTCATATTGTTGTGCAAACATTACCACCATCCATCTCTAGAACTTTTTTAACTTGCAAAACTAAACTCTGTAACCATTAAACAATAACTCCCTATTCTCCCTTCCCACCAGCCTGCAGCCATGCTCTGCCTCTAATAATGTGGTTACTCTAGGTACCACATATAGTGTAATCATGCAAGATTTGTGCTTTTGTGACTGGCTTATTGCACTCAGCATAATGTCCTCACGGTTCGTCCATGCCATAGCATGTGTCAGAAATCCCTCCCTCTACATATTCAGTCTTGGTGGGGCTGAACATCAAAGTGCCTGCTGAGACCTCACTGGGTCTGAGCCGTGTGAGATCAGGTTAGCCCACTAAGCATGGTCCTGGAGCGGAAGGATGGGAATGTGCTCGGGTGTCCTGTACAGCCTTGGAGCCCTGCTTGCTCTTTTCCTGCCCGGAACTGAACTTTCACCTTGAGTCTACAAGGGCTCCCATTTCCGTTGAATTTGCCCAATGTCTGTTTCTGCTGTGTGTGGCCACAAACCCTAGCAGATCTTGGGTTTGAGTTGTAGGAATGAGGAGAGCTCACTGATTAGAGGGCTCAGAAAATGACCCCCTTCCTCTGCCTTGGAAGGAGGAGACCCTCCCCCCACCAGTTGGGAACTTCACTCAGAACTCAGATCGTGTCTTCAGTCCTGTTCTGATTCACCTGGGTTTAGTCCCTAGGTTGGCCTCATCTCTCCCCTCCTCCTCTCCTTCTCCACCCTGCTCCCTGCTAACAACTAAAGGTGCTTCTAGCCCTGGCCAGTTTGGCTCAGTGGATAGAGCATTGGCCTGCAGACTGAAGGGTCCTAGGTTCGATTCTGGTCAAGGGCATGCATCTTGGTTGCAGGCACATCCCCAGTAGGGGGTGGGGGTGGTGGTGCAGGAGGCAGCTGATGGATGTTTCTCTCTCATGGATGTTTCTAACTCTCTATCCCTCCCCCTTCCTCTCTGTAAAATAAATAAATAAATAAAAAATATTAAAAAAAATAAAGGTGCTTCCAGGTGCTGGCTCTTGAGCTGGCGGTTCTGTACCTGTCAGAGGAGTGAGGACTGCTGGGGCCTGTCTTGCTGGGTTTTGGGATCCGTAGTTTTAAAACTTCTTCTCATGCTTCTTGTATTTGCTGTCCTCACTACCCATCTAGAAAAAAAGAGGAAAAATAATTTCAGTGGAACCCAAGTGACCAAAGGGCCAAGCACATGTTCAGTGCAAAAGCTATCTTTAAATAGCAGCCATGCCATTAGCCTTCATTAAAAAAAAAAAATTGCACTTGAACTCAACGAAATTCCAAGCATAGTCATTTTTGGTGAAAATCAATATGAGACCAATTTATATTCCTTCCAATATTCATTGACTGTATATGGTCCCAAAATCTCCAGGAGCCTGTTTTAAGCCCCTGGGACTTCTAATATGATTGGCCCAGCTGCACATTGCTTTGTTAGTCAGACCTGATCAGAGGCCCCTTTCTCTCCCAAATGAATTAATGACGCAGGTTTTGCAATGAAGGAAATCAGAGCCGCCGAACTTTAATCCATTCATCATGCAGTAGCACAGTGTTCGATTTATTGTTGGCAAGAGGCTTGACTATCTATTTTGACAGCTAAAAGAACCAAAAAGCTGCCCAGGAGAATTTTACGAGTGCGGAGAATGAAGTGTAAACTAATTAAAGTGAATCTGCCACATGCATTCTAAAGGCAGACCGTCAGGGTGTCCACCAGCCCTTCCTCACTGTCTCCTCCTCATTGCCAGGGTCATTTGTTTGAATCAAGATATGTCAAACAAGCCAACTCTGAGAGAGTGGCCCCCGAATCTGCGTTTTCTCGTGATGAGCAGTGAAATATCTTTTGCATAGTCAGTACTAAATTCTAACTCTTCCAAATGCCATCTCCCATGTTGTTTTTTTCCACGTCACGTTGCCGATGCAGTTGAACTATCATCGACTGGAACATACTACACTTTGCAGAAACAATGCTTCCTCTCTCTGGTCACTTACAAGTGCCTCTACATGACTCTCAAAGAACTGGTGGTGAGGGAGCTGGAAGTCACCCCACCCCCTCTCTCTAGCCTATGGTGCACTGGGTGAGGGAGCTACATGCCCAGGTGGGTCCAGGCAGGCTCCTTGAGGGGGTAGTCCTTCTGTCTGTCTTTGTTTGCTCACCATGTCCTCTGCAGTTCTCCTATTCCGAGTAGAATGGTCTTTTAAGTCACTTGTATTGCTCTATTCCCCTGTGTCTCCTGTGACTCTGTCTTGCTAACAAGGCTTTGACTCCAGGGAGTGAGGTCCCTGCCATGTTGGTCTTTAACTGACAGGATGCTGGTGTGTGGAGGTCACTGGTCAATGTTTTCACTGCCCTTACTGAGTGCTCTTCCCGGGCCCCGGATGTGATGACAGGCTTGCTGCAAGTGGGCAGTGTGCAGATGGAGGCAGGTACTCTGCCCACGTTCTCCATGTTGCCTATGGGGCTCCTGGCCTTCAGCAGCCCAGGCCACATGGCCCCACAGCCCACCCCTGCTGGTCTGCCTCAGCTGTGAGGACAAGAAGTAGCCAGGAGAGGGGACTTGTCCGTGTCCTGACCCAGCTTTCCACATACTGCACCTCAGTCCAGTCCATGACTGAGGACGTGTGATAGGTCCATGAATCAGTCCTGGTGGGTGACTCCAGAGGCCCCAGCTTCAGCCCCATAGTCATCCACGGGGGCGTGCTCTGTCAGTTCCTTTCCCAGATGATATGGTGAAGCCTCAGAGAGGGGAAGGGAATGTTCTGTGTCAATGAACACTTCTGTAGTATGCATCCCATGCAACATTTGACTACACTTTCCATGAGTCAGAGTTAGCCACAGAATGAATCATTCCGAACTTAAACTAAAAGTAGGCATTCATTGTTCATCTGAAATTCAAATTTTGCTGAAGGTCCTATGTTTATCTGACAGTCTGAGGTCCTCACAACTTTTAGGACCCAAGGTGGATCCCAGTTGGAAGTGGGCAATACAGTGAGTGCCAACTGGGATGATTTGTTTGCAGGACACCCCACACCTTGGCATCCATTCTCTTGTTTAGTTCTCATGACTCCTATGAGGGGATAACCATTGTCACCATTTTCTAGGTGGATAAGTCAAAGCACAGAGTGGTGTGGGTTATTGCTCAGTGTTGCACAGCATCAAGGGGAGAAATGGGCTAGGATTTACCTGACCACCCTGCACCTTGTTCAGGGTACAACCCTGACCACGGTCACAGCTCAGATGCAAAGGCTCGTGGGCCAGAGCTCAAGGGAGGATTGAGGACAAGTGAGGGTATATGGAAGCAAGGAAGGTCTTTATATCTATTCACATCCCAACAATTTTCTCAGCTCAGTTTTTCTCTGACGATTAAGCCGGTAAGTCCAGGGCCCTTCTGTAGAAAGGGGCAGGTGGGAAGGCCCCACTGGCAGGTGCAAAGAGGGAGGGATGCTCTCGAGTGCTGAAGGAGGTGGTTCAGTTCTTCCCGTGGCCTGTGTCTTTGCACAGGAAGCCACTGGGGTTTGCTCTGTTGCTGGTTTGACCACTTGACTGTGGTGTGGTTTTTGAGCCCAAGCTCTTTGGGTGGATTTAATTACCTTAATTGAATGGTGTTTCCACTTCTCAGGAAAGGGAGAGCAGGAAGCCAGCAGAGATGACAGGGGTTGGCTTTATCACACCCAGAGGCCCTCACAAATTGGAATTGATTTCTCTTACTCCTCTTTCTGGGTGGTTTTTGAGTCATTGACTCAGGCATGCCTTGAGGAGCGGTTCAGGGTAGTGAGCTGTGACAGATGGCCCGTTCCAGCCAGTGACTATGCAGACCTCCTATGCGCGGCCTCCACCACCACACCCACCCACATGGGGCTTGCCCTGGAGCCCTACCCTCATAGTCAGTCGTGGGTCAAGCTCTTGACCTCTCTGTGCAATTGCCCATAGCCCTTCTGCTTGCTGCTTCAGAGGCCATGTCCTTGTCTGTGTCCTACAATGAAATGGCATATCTACTTCCTTCAAAGGAGGGAGTGTGTGGGTGGCAGGCCTCAGCCCCATGCTGTGGGCGCTTGTTCTCACCCCTTTCTGCCCATCTTACAGCTAAGGAAAACAAGGTTACCTGTGTAGGGGCCTCCAGGCCTGGTGCACTTCGAAATCCAGGGCACCCCCGGGAATGTGGCTGAAGAAACGAGCTTGCATGGGCTTGATGGCCTCATGGAGCCGGCTGTGAGCGGTAGTCACAGCTGTGGTGGGCGTCCTGCTGGCCTTGGGAGAGCTCAGCAGCTGAGAGCTCTCTTTCTGGGCTCAGTCCAGCCTCACTTCCGCATCTGCCCTGGGTCCCTGGTCTGGCCTGGGTCACCAGTCTAGCCTGGTTCCCCGGTCTGGTCTGCTATGTCTGGAGGGAACATTTCCTCAGGAGCCTCTGAGCATTGCCCAGACTTGGGCTGTGTCTGAGGTTAGAGGCCAGAGAGCCTACACAGCAAGCACTGGGCTTGTTCCACTTGAGGGCTCCCCAGGGCAGGACAACACTGGCACCTGGCCTCTCACACCTGGGGGGCACCCAGTCATAGGAGGAAAGGGGATAAATTTGGCATGGAGACCTGAGGGTTGGGGCTGGCTCTGGGCAAATGCCTTGCATTGCAGCACTGATGGATTTGCATCTACTGACAGTGTCAGGGTGAAGTTGGGGTGAAGTGCGCAAGAGGCTTTCATGCCATGCACTTGTAGGGTCTCCAGAAGGCTATTCAGCAGTGGCCTCACTGCGCTCGGGCTCTCAGCAGCTCATCTTCACGCTGCTTCTGACCATTCCTGGTGGCCAGGCAGATGGATTCAGCCTACACCTTCTCTGGGCACGCCTTCGACCAGAAGGAGCTGAGGCCAGGCACTGCCCTGCTTCTCAGCCTTGTTCTAGCAGGGGCCCCAGTGGCTAGATGCCACTTGGCCAAGGGGCCCTGAGTCCTTCTGTGGTCTGAGAGGTGCCTGATTTAATTCTATAGGAGCAACTACACTGGCATCGAGGGTAAAAGTAGGGGCAAAAAAGAGCTGACCCTAGGAGCCTTGCCCTCACCTCCCTCAGGCCCCCAGAGCTGGATGAGTACCATTCACATCTACTACGCAGGAGGGCTGAAGGGGAATTGCCTCAGAGGCAAAAAACTGGGGAACAAGACAGGGACAGACTGGCAGAAATGGTTTTGTTGCTCAGCCCTTTGACCCCTTGGCCTTCTTGTTAGACCCAATCCACAGTCCACAGGCCATACCCAAAGTGCCCTGGAGCAAAATCACCCCTGGCTGAGAACTGTTGCTATAGAAACAAGGAGAGAGCTTTAGCCCAGCCTCTGCAACATCATTCGTTCGTTCATTCACTCATTCATTCAGTACTTTATTCCTTTATCCCTTCCACATTTCCCAGAATATATTGCCTTGGATTCTGGAAACAGTAGGACTGAAATAAGACGGGAGACCTGCTGAAGTCCTGCTTCCAAGGCAGTGCCATCTTGGGCAAGCTGATGAGCCCCTACCAACACCTATGAAATGGGGACAATAAAAATAATCTGGCCAAGACCGCATTGGCTCAGTGGATGGAGCGTCAGCCTGCGGACTGAAGGGTCCCAGCTTTGATTTCGGTCAGGGGCATGTATCTTGGTTGCGGACACATCCCCAGTAAGGGGTGTGCAGGAGGCGGCTGATCGATGTCTCTCTCATTGATGTTTCTGACTCTCTATCCCTCTCCCTTCCTCTCTGTAAAAAATCAATAAAATATATTAAAAAAAAAATCTGGCCCAGTCGGCATGGCTCTGGGGTTTAGAAATAACCTATGAAGCAGGAGGTCATGGTTTTATTTCCAGTCAGGACACATGCTTGGGTTGTGGGCTCGATCCCCAGTGTGGGTCATCCAGGAGGCAGCCAACCAATGATTCTCTATCGTCATTGATGTTTTTTTCTCTCTCTCTCCTTTTCCCTTTCTCTCTGAAGTTAATAAAATATATTTTAAAAATAAATAACCTGTGACTGGCATGGTCTGGCCAGACTCACACAGGAAAGGGGAGACACCTGGGTGGTGGGTCTGTGGGCCAAGCTTTGCCTTTCTGCTTCAGTGCTGTGTCCTAGTGCATGCACAGTGCCTGGGCCTAGCACAGGGCCATTCACTAAACAAAAAGATGAATAAATAAGAGAAATTTCCATTTACTGAGCATCCAGCATAAAACAGACATTTTCTATACTCTAATATTACCTATTCATATTTATTATTATGAGTGTTGTCCCTCAGCCCGGCCTGCCCCTTCTCACAGTCTGAGAGCCCTCAGGGGTGGGAGGCAACCTGGTGACCAGGGGAAGGCAATGCCTCCATCATACCTCTGCTGCTGCCACTGCCGGCAGCATAAGCCTCATTGGCCCTGGTTACCTGAGCCTTGGGTAGCCCTTGGTGGCTGGGGGGCTGAGGGTGGGTCTGGCCTCACTGTGGGGCTGTAAGGACTGGGGGATTCTGGTGGGGCTGAGGGGTTTGGGCACTGCCATCTTGTGGCTATGGGCACCACCATCTTTGTGATGGTGTGATGGTCAATTTGCATATTCCCTCTTTATTAGATAATTGAGGATTATGTTACTAATACTTGAAACAATCTGTGAAGTAGAAATTACTCTTGTTCTTTATAGAGGAGGAATCTGGAGTCCAGAGAAGTTTAATGCCTGGTGGAGTGGGGCTTGGACCTGAGGCTGCTGGAGAGGGAAAGAGTCCCTTGAAGAGAGTCTCCTTGTCTAGAGACTAGCCACTGCAGAGACTTCCAGAGAAAGGCCCTTGGGTGTGTTGGAGGTGGGGTGTCCCTCAGTAACCATCTTCTCTCCAGCCCTTAGGGAGGGAGAAGATGCAGCCCTGAGTGTCCCAGGCTTGAGCAGAGAAAAGAGGTCTCAGGAGGACTCCTAGAACCCCTGGAGGGCAGGGGGCTGCAGAGTTATTCTCACCATCTGTGGACTCAGTTTCCCTCTCTGTGAACCGGCACTGTGGAGCTCGGCAAAGGCAGAGAAGCAGAGCCCAGAGAGCCATCACCGAGCATCAGAACCCCATGGTGGCCTCCACACACTCATCCTATCCATCCAGCTCCTGCTCCCTGCCACGCACTTCATTTTTTTAAATCTCCAAGAGATTTTCAATTATAATTGACATTCAATATTATATCCATAATCTTGTTCAATGGTCACAACCTCTGGGAAAAATAGGTGGGGCTTATGCTAAAGGAATCTGAGGTAGAAAAATTGAGGATGAGAAGTTGAGCAACTTGCTCAAGGTCATATAGCCAGGGAGCAGAAGAGTGGGGATTCAGAACCAGGTTTCTGTTCTCTATGCCTCTGTCCTCCCTATCCAGCCCAGGCAGAGAGGGGCATTGAGTATGGCATCCTCTGCAGGGAAGGGAGCGTGGCAGCCTTTCTCATAGCACCTTCTCTTCCATCTCCCAAGGTCTACCTCTTCTCAGCAGGGAGCTCTGCTTTAGTAAGGCCAGAGAAGACACTTGTTGGATCTGCCTGTCCTGTGGGGGAACATCCAGGAAGCACCCTTTTCCCTGACTCTCTGTGGCGCGCGCGTACACACACACACACACACACACACACACACACACACACACAGAACTCGCTGTCATTTCCCTCTGGAGGCTGGAAGTAGATGGGAGATGGGTTGGCCAATGACAGCTGTCCTCCTCTAACAGTGTGGCAGAGGGGAGCCTGGTTGTGCCAGGGAAGGAAAGAGAGAGAACTTCCCTAACGGGAGGGACAGTCACAGGACTGGGAACACATCCCACCTTCCTCGTGGAATCCCTTGTGGAATGCTCCATAGAGGCAAGAAGAATTCAGATGTAGCCATTCAGGTCCTCCTGATCGCCCATTGCTTTAAACAAGCTCATGCAAGAAAAGCATGGCATGGTGCTCACCAAACCCTGGCATGTGCCATCTCTCACCCCCCCGATGGGCAGTACAATATCGTGGGAAGGACATGGACTAAAGCCAAACTTTCTAGTGTGGCTGCCGGGGTACTGGCTAAGAGGGGTCTTCGGTACACTGCAAACTTCTTTGTGCTTCGGTTTCTTCCTCTGTAAAAGGACCTATGAGAAGTGCCTGCTTCGGGGACCATTGTGAGGACCCGTTATCTCAGCCTGGGACATGGAAGCCCTTGGCCAGTATCTGCAAGGGTCACTGTTGTCCCCATCATGCAACCTGCTTAACCCAGGGCCAGAGACCCCGAGGTCACTAAGGTGACTTTGCCTTTCCCCAGATACAACAAGATAAAAGTGAGGCAGTGACTGACTAGAGCGCCTGTCCTTGGAACCACCCCATGTTGCCCTCTGGGCTGGTTCCTGCCATAGCAAACCACTCAGGTCTCATTTTTGAATTTGATGACAGCTTCCCTATAACAGCATGGGTGCTGTATGACCCCCCTTGGAACAGGGGCCACAGGTCCTGAAGCCACCTGGGGGAGCCTTGCGTGTTCTGTGACAATTTAGATGTCCATCTTCCCTTACCTTTGAGGTTTGAGATGAAGGTTAGGTCCATCTAAATTAGGCAAAATCAAGTACAGTTTATACTACCTTTCTCTCCCTGAGGAGGTACTTGGCAGAGCAGGATGTCCCCTGATGCAGGTGGGTGCTCAGCTGCCCAGACACTGCCATGTTGCCATGCAGTGGGAGCATCACTTCCCCTCTAGGCTGGGTCCTCCATCTCAAATGCTAAAGGTGCCCAGACCTCTGGCCTCTTTGGCACAAGAGGGCAGGCAGGTAATGGTGTGTGTTAACGTGCAGTGGTCACAGGATGGTTCAGCTCTGCACGGTGCCAGGGCTCTCCTGCAGAGTGGGGACATGACCTGCAGAGCCCTGGAGCACTGTGATTGACCTTTGATGACCTCTGGAAGGAGATCCCCATGCTGCAGTCCAGGCAGGAGAGGAAATGGACAAATAGGACAGTGGAGGAGAGCATAGCGCTTGCATTTCTGTCACGTGTCTGGCGCTTTTCATGTTTGCTCATTTCATGTGCAGAGGACCTTTGAGATGGGATTCCGTGGTTGGCAGTGACACTGCTGTCCCCTATTTAACAGACAGGAAGCTGAAGTTCAGGGGATTGCTGGGAAGGGCAGAGATGGCCTGAGGATGCTATTGAACACCTCCAGGGCCTCCTGGTAGCAGCATGGATGCAAGCTCTGCAGGGTGGGACTGCCTGAGACGTGGCTGTTCTAAGGAAGGTTTGGCTCTGGGAGTGACCGGTCTTTGTAGAGACTCTGGGATGCTGATGTGAGCTCCAGGTCTATGAGCAGTTGGGGAAAGATGTGAGCTCTGAACTCAGGCCCCACACTTACATCTCAGCCTCTTGGTAGCTGTGCATCTGGGCCACCTGTCTACCTGCGCCCTCTCTGTGAGGGGACCTAAGAGCTGCCATGCTGGATGACCTCAAGGACAGAACCAAGCAATGCACAGAAGCGCTTGGCCTAGGGCCTAACTTGGCCAGCAACTGCCCTCATGAAAATGGTGGACACCCTGAATAAGTGGCTGAGTTCTGACCCCTTGACCTTTGTGGCCTTTGGGCCTGACTTGCCTCAGAGAGGGGCAGACGGGGCCAGGTGAGGGATGAGCTGGTGCTATGTGTGGTGAGGCTGCCAGCACAGGGCCAGTCAGAGGGCAGCCCTGGAGCACCCCAGGGGCTGCAGGTGGGGCTCAGAGGGGAGGCCTGGGACCAGCCTCCAGACTCAGTAGGTGTGAGAAGAGCACTGGTCACTCCAGCAAAGCAGTTTCCTCTCCTGTGGCCTTCCTCAAGCTTCTGGTGAACCTCAAGGTGGGAGATGGCAGAGATGGAAGCCCTGCCTCTGCTCAGCCTGGCCGTCTGGTCGCAACTCAGGTCCACTCTGGAAGGGGCCTCCTGGACTGAAGACCCCCTAGACCTAGGACCAGGGTGCAGAGGCCCTAGGAGGCCTGGCCCCCACCACACTGGGTGGCAGCATCTCGGCAGGACTGGAAGTCCTCTGTGGAGAGAAGGGAGGTCATGAGGAGGCTCCTCCCACTCCTGCATGCTGGAGTCCAGAGGGATCCTTTTCTCTTCTCTCTGAAGACACGAGGTCTGTCTGTCTGAACTGGGGAGGAGGCTTTTATTTCTGGTTGGCTGGCTATTTGGACGCTGTTGCTGTCAGATTCCCACACACTCCAACTCCATTCTCAAGCTTGGGGAGGCTGATGACACACTCCCAAGGGAATGCACTTTGTACCACGCGGCCTGCAGTCGTCCACCTGAGAACGAGGTCAGCTGAGCGGCTGCGAGGCCACATGTTACTCACACACAGCCCCACAGGGGATGCTCCACAGGGAACCCGGCCGCCAACGGGGGCGACATCTCAGCAGAGCTCCACATGCTCCATTCTGGGGTCTTGACCCATGTGCCTCTCCTTGTCCTCACTCTCCATCCACCCCCACCAGCTCGAGTTTCCCGGTCTGGGAAATGAATAGAAACTCAGAGGTGTTTGTCTTTTCCAACACACTAAATGAAATACATCCTGAGTGGGAGGGCCATGGATTAGCTGGATTTGGTGAAATGTGGCTTAAACCCTCCAGTGGAAACAAGAACAAGACCCACTGAGCGCTGGGAAATGCCAGCACTGCAGGTCTGCTGGAGGCAACCTTCTCCTAAAGCCCCCTCGTCTCTGTGTAACCCTGGACGGATGGAGTGAAATCCCAAGAGACAACTAGGAAGCTCGCCTGGCCCAGGCACTTGGTCAAGATTTGCTGTCCAGCTGAGATTCCTGGCACAGGCGGAGGAATGGGCTATTTCCAGACGTGGGGCTTCCCCTTTCTGTAAGGGTCTCTAGGCTTAGCATCAGGAACAAAGAAGTGAAAAATAACAAGACACTGGTGAGAGGATCCGTGACCCTCTCTGACCATCCCTGCCTCTTCCACGTACCTCTGTTGGGTGCTCAAAGAATCCGAGCCCTCTGTCCCCGGCACCCAGCATCCCACCAGCCCCCTCGCCTCCCCGCAGGACAGTTGCTCACACCCCAGTGAGTCTCTGGTCACCAGACAGCAGGCACAATTGTCCCCTCCCACAGACTCAGGGCAGACGCTCGCTGGACTCAGGTCACCTGGAGACATCTATTTATAAACCATCCTGATAAGCATAATCTGCCCTGCTTAGCCTGGGCCACACTCCATAGCAAAGCTCCCCGCCAGTGGCAAAGGAACGTTTCCTCTCCAGCCAGACTGGGAAACTGGCCCGAGGGCTGGGGGCTCCAGAGCCAGCCACTGCTCGCAAAGGCACTAGCTGTCTTAACTGCTAGAACTTTGTGCGCGCGCGCGCGCGTGTGTGTGTGTGTGTGTGTGTGTGTGTGTGTGTACCAAATTGACTCCTCTCCGGGAGTGTTGTTGTGCAGCAGGGGTCAGCAAACTTTTTCTGTAAAGGGCTGAATAGTAAATAATTTTGGTTTTGCTGGTCATATGGCTTGGGCTGTTGTAGCCTCAGACGTAAATGAACGACTGTGGCTGTGTGCCAATAAAACTTTATTTACAAAATCAGGCACCCAGACCATAGCTGTGGTCTACCAATCACTGCTGTGAAGGGAACTTAAATGCTGGAAAATGGAACCTCATTTAACATGAATGTTTGTTTAATCTACTCTCTAAGTATAGCAATATACTTAGGGGTTTTTAAAAATACTTCAAATATAGTTTATTATAATGGGGATAGATGTGTTAAAAAAATTGGTCCATAATTTAGTTTTTTAAAAAAAGTAGCCTTTATTTTCTAGAACAGTTTTTTGTTCACAGAAAAATTGAGCCATTGGGTGAAGCATACAAAAACTTCCCATCTGGTTCCTGCCCCACCTGCATAGCCTCCTCCATTATCAACATCCAGGGGGTGTTTTTGAGTCCTAAATAATAATCTTTTTGAGGCTATCTAGTTATCCACAGATATTCAATATAGTTCTTCTCAATCAATTCTTCTCCACAAGAAAGAATAAAGATATGGTTTTAGACTTGGTCAAGATTTGCTGTGCAGGAGAGACCCTTAGATTGGGGCCATGTAGTCTGGCCTGGGGCTCTGTGATGAGGGCACTCATGCCCTCAACTCCATGGGCCAAATTATGAATGGATAGTTGTCCTCTTTGTTACAGCTGATGGGACCCTGCCTGGCCCAGGGTTGGAGGACACAGAGCTTGTGACTGAGGGGTCGCCCACATTTGGCAGCACAGAGTCCTGGGCATGTCCAGAGGCCTGAGCCCCCTGAGCCGTGTGGGAGCAGAGTGCCCTGGCAGATGTACACAAGGACAGTCGCACAAGTCTGTACCATGTATTCTGTAAGGCCTGTGCCTCAGGGTTACACAGCTGCCATGCGCCCGTGGCACACCCTGCACACTGAGAAATGCAGCCCCCAAATGGCCCCTCAGCACCATACCGCCCTGCACAGCACCCTGGCCCCAACTCTATCCCCCATTGCGCTGGCCCAGACCAAACGCTCTGGTGCAGGAGCCCACGCCCCCGCCTCTAAGGAACCCAAGTGTCTGCATCCTACCTTCCATGTGGCGCCTCTTGCTCTTCAGGCCTCCCTGGGAGTGGAAGAGAACCCCGACTTGCCCAGCAGCCAAAACTTCTGCCCTTGTTAGCTGGGCCGTCAGAAGGTGAGGTTCCAGACCCAGACCTCTTCTTTCTCACACGCCTCCCACCTGAGGAAGACCAGAGACCAGAAACACAGACGCTGGAAGCACGGAAAGCATGCCTGGTAAGAGCCCGGCGGGGAAACCAAATGGTGTTCTTGGTGGGGAAGAGGCACACAGTGCGCACTGCAACACCCGCGTGGTGTCAAGTAACAGTCAGATTAAACAAACAGTCTCAGCAGCTATTTTTACATCCAGATCAGCCATGGGCAATAGATAACTGGGGAGAGAGAAATTGCTTGCCCCTGAGCTGGACCCTAACCATGACACCAAATCCAATCCAGGAGGATTTCTAAACAGTTTCAACACCCAATAAAAATACCCCAGGTGTAAAGGAAAACATTTGTGTAAGGAAACAGTGAAGACACAGAGCTGTGCCGGGGAACCAGAGCCCGACCGACCTGCTGATGCCCCGGGCAGAAATAGTGCCTTTCATCATCGCTCAGAGGCCGCGGGCTGCATTCCTCGAGTTAGGAGCTACGCTCTGTTGTGCTTTTGGAGCAAAATAACATGCCCAGCTGCAGGCTGGGGAAGGCCAGGCTGGGTGTCAGGGGCAGAGTCACAGAAGAGTGTGGGATACAGTCAGGGGAGAGGCAAGGTCCGCTCCCACCCGGTGAGCCTGCCCCTGGCAGGCCCAGGTGTTGGCAAGGTCCAAGTGCGGGTGATAGGTTCCCTCCACTTGGGGAGTCCTCTAGTCCCGGGGTGAGTTGGGTCCGTGACCATTTTTGTCTTGGCTGGGGTCATGTGCCCGCAGGCTGCCTGCAGCCCCCAGATCTTTCAGCCCCTATGTCTTTGCTCATGTGGTTCCACCTGCCCTTCTCACCTTCCCCCAAACTGGCCTGTGAAAGTCTGCTTACTGCCAGGACTTAAAGTGAGAGTGTCTTCCCAAGAGCCCTTTCTGACACTGCCTGGTCCCCTGGCCTGGGAACAGCGAGGTGCCCAAGCCCTGTGATAGCACTTCTTGTCCCCTCGGGCCCCTCATGGCCAGCCACCCCTGCTCAAGCCCCAACTGGGTGCCTGACATCACCCTCAGCCTTGAACCTGCTAGTGGCTAGGATCACAGGGACCGGGTCTATGCACTTCAGTTAGAATAGAATCGAAAGAGGAGCTCCTTGTTGCCACACAGAGAGTATCAGATCCCACCAGCAGGAGTACCCATCCCCCAGCCCCCTCTTCAGGGAGCCTCACCACTAGCCTTTTGCCCTGAGAACTTAGGACCACCTGCTCACTGATCAGTACTCAGAGATGGTTTGAGGGACACCTAATGTGAACTGCTTGATGCTACCTACTCATCCAGCTCCCTTGTTTGTCAAAACTAACACTAGCCAAGCTGGCAGATGAAAAGCATCAGCTTGAGACAAGCCAGCAGTAGGGACATACAACAGAGTAGGATTTGGAAACCTGGCCCCTGCACCTGCAACATCACTCCATCTGAGCTCTGAGCTCAGAGCTCAGTCACTCGTCTCTAAGGTAGACAAGTTGCTTATGCTCTGCAGGGTTGAAGTGCACATCAGTTCGTGTACACTGACATGCGTGGATATCACAAAGCTGCTCAAATGTCAGTCATTTGCTATTTTTTTCCATGATTTTTCTCACATCTTCAACCATCTGAACCAATGCTTGCATACTATTTTGTGTAAGTACAAAATTTTACCAACACAGCTTCATGGCAAACAATAGTATCTGCGACACCATGGATTTGATGTTCTGGTTGAATTTTTCCATATTGCATGTGGAAACAAATGTATAGGCATCTCATATGCTATCTGATTTGAGCCAGTCGTTTTGTTTAGACTTTGGGGAATGTTGCATTACTAAATCTCATTTTATGGAGGAGTTTGTTCTGGGGCACAGTAGCATGAGCGTCCTCTGCCACCCCTCATGCAGTTCTTCCCAGCTTACTTTCAGTTCTGCGCATGCAGAGAGCATGGCCTTGTGTCCAGATAGGATCCTAGGAACTGTGAACTTGGCTGTACAGCAGGACTGATGGCTTTTACTTAAGTGGCTGGCAGAGCAGAAAAAGCCCAGAGAATGGCCTGGGGGCCTTCAGGAACAGTCAAGCAGCTTTGTTAGGGATGCAGGAGGAGTTCAGCAGAGGGCAGTGGAACACAGTTGACCTGGCCAGAGTCTGTCCTGGGAGTGGGAGTTCCCAGAGCGCAGCTTCGCCTGCCCGTCCCATAACTCACTGCTGCAGAGCCCGGCGCCTCTGGGAGCTGTCTGGAGCGGGCCCCCTCCTACCCTGGGTCTGGACCCCAGGGGTGGTTTGGTTGTGGTGGGTGAACTGGTGCTGACCACTCCAGCAAAAGCAAAGCCCGAGAATTCAGCCCAAGCTCCAGCCCAGGAACTCAGCATATGCACGGGCCTGAGCTGACATGTCTCCAGGGGACAGCCGGGTGGAGCAATTGCTGTCTCCAGCCCAGGAGCCGTGAGCCGCGTGGAAAGAATGTGAATGAAGACACAATTCTAAATGTGGAACCGCGGACGCTATGTGAGCTGCTCTCCGACATCCAGAAAAACAAGGCTGTTGTACATTCTGCAGGAGCATAAATAAAGCTGTCCTCAGGTGGCGTGCGGCGCCTTTCACCCTGCAGTGACCCCGCTGCCCGGCTCCTGCTCCCGGAGCAACTCGTGGAACATAGTGGGAGCTGCCCGTGCCTCGCTGTGTGATGAAAGTGGCCTGTCTGCCCTGGACACGAGGGATGCTTGCCGGCTTCATCTGCAGCGTATTTCTCTGTTCTACATCTGTAGTTCTTACAAATGCTCACACGCTGGCAGCGAGGGCAAGGTGGAATGTGCCCTTCAGGCCAGGTCCTGGTTCTGGGCCTTTGAAGCTTATGTCCCTGCACAGACCCTGAGGCCCCTGCCGATTCTCCCATGGAGGCCCCGGAGGCTTTGTGCTGGTACTTCGCCTTTAGTAGAGTCTTTGCCCTAAATCTCTACTGGAGGCTGGTGCGATTCCCCAGCTCAACAATGATGACGCCTACATGATAATGCTGCTAGTGAAGTGTGGAAGCCAGTCTCTGTGCCTGCCCTGCTCCAAGCTTTGCTGCAAATGCGCCCTCACAGCACGCACTCTGCACATCCTACCTGGGCCATGTTGCTCCAACCCCACGAATCCCTCCTGCAGGCTGCTTGGGAAGGGCCAGCTGGGGCCGAATGCCACTGAGTGCTGGTTTTGTGCTGGTGCCACTTGTGCTTTCATTCACCAAATCCTCAGTGCCCTTGCATGATGGCTGCTTGTGCCCCATCTTTATAGAGGAGGAAACTGAGGCTGGCAGAGGTCCTGGATGCCAACAGTGGCACTAAGGGTGTAGGCCAGGTTTTGCCTGGCTGCCTGGCTAGCCTGTTGCACACCGCCCCCAGCTAACCACTCTCCAGCCCAAGCCTAGGCAACATAGCCTCCTGCCCCCCACCTGTTCTCTTTGCCTCCCTCTGGTGAGAGAACAGAGTCAGGCCAGGGCAGCTCCTTAGCGACTGATTTGTTATGGGAACCAAAGCCCTTAGCACAGTGAGACTGTCCTCAGGGCTGACGTCACGATGGTGCCTCGCTGCAACTGCTTCTGAAGCCCAGGGCCCTGAGCCATTGCACTACTCCTTCAGGTGGTCTGCTCCCTTGGCTGCAGGCAATGTGTGTCCAATGCTGAGCTCAGAGGGGCTGGATTTAGCAGGGGAGGTCCTGATTGCAGCTCACATTAGAGAACAGCCTACTAGCCTAGGTAACAGATGTCTTTCCTAGGTTGCTGCTCACTCCCTCTGACCTGCCTGGCATGAGGAGGTGGCTGTCCAGAGGTTCACCAAAACCAGCAGCTCTCCTTAAAGCCTCCTGTCAGGAGTCTTTGCTTAGAAGTTTAATTTAAATGAAAAACAAACAAACAAACAAACAAACACCAAAAACCAAAAACAAAAAACAGACGGAGCCTGTGCTCTGAAAGGAAGTAAACCCAGCTTATTAAAATACTGCTGAACGCTAACAAAACCAAAATGAAAAAAAAAAAATCAAGGTGCCCAACTGAGAGATTGAACACCAGCTGGTCCAGTGTCAACTTAAGTCAGCACTGAAGAAGGGAGTCATCTAGAATCCTGAACCAGGGGAGCAATCTATAACCCTGAACCAGGGGGAGAGATCTAGAACCCTAAGCCAGGAGGTGGGATCTAGAACCTTTAGTCAAGAGGCGGTATCTAGAACCCTGAGCCAGGAGGAGGGATCTAGGACCCTGAGCCAAGAGGTGGGATCTAGAACCCTAGCCCAGGGGGAGACATCTAGAACTCTGAGCCAGGATGAGGGATATAGGACCCCAAACCAGGGGAGGGATCTAGAACCCTAAGCCAGGAGGTGGGATCTAGAACCCTGAGCCAGGAAGAGGATCTAGAACCTCAAGTCAGGAGCAGGTATTTAGAAACCTGAACCAGGAGGAGGGATCTAGAACACTGAATCAGGAAGAGGAATGTAGAACTGAGCCAGGAGGAGGGAACTAGAACCCTGAACCAAGAGGTGGGATCTAGCACCCTAAGTCAGGAAGAGGGATCTAGAACACTGAATCAGGTGGAGGAATGTAGAACTCTGAGCCAGGAGGAGGGATCTAGAACCCTGAACCAGGAGGAGAGATCTAGGACCCTGAGCCAGGAAGAGGATCTAGAACATTGAATCAGGAGGAGCCGGAGGTGTGCTCTGCTCTCTAGACTCAGACCAGCACTGTTTTCTGTAAAAGGCTGTGGTCAGTTTCAGCTTTGCAGTTGAAACCATCTGTTTCACATCATAGCAGCTTGGCCATGGAAAGTGGTCAGAAAATTTATGACCAATGACTGTGTTCCAATCAAATTCTGTTTAGGGACACATTCACATTTCATAATTTTCATATATCACAAAATAGCCTTATTTTGATTTACCCCCAATTACTTATTTATTTAATCCTCACCTGAGGATATTTTTCCATTGATTTTAGTGAGAGTGGAAAAGATGGAAAGACAGAAACATTGATATGAGAGAAACACATTGGTTGGTTGCCTCCTGAACATGCCCTGACTAAGGCCTGGGCTGGGGAAGAGCCTACAACCAAGGTACATGCCTTTGATTGGAATTGAACCTGGATCCTTCAGTCCACAGGCTGAAGCTTTATCTACTGAGCCAAACCAGCTGGAACTGATTTGATTTACCCGCAACTATTTAATATGTGAAAACCATTCTTAGCTTAGGAGGCTGTACAAAAACAGCAGGTAGGATGAACTTGGCTCAAGGGCCCTAGTGTGCCCACCTCTAAGCCACCCTGCCCACTTCCATCACCACCGAACCCATGTGGCTAGTGAGCGCTTGAAACTGGTCTAATCTGGATTGGACTGTGCTGTACCTGTCACCTGCCCTCTCTCCCCCCACAAGGGTTTTAGACAGTACAGGAGATAAAGATGGTAAAACATCTCCCAGTATTCCATTACTGAATATTACATTGAATCTGTGTTGACATGATAATACTTTGGATATTTATATAAAATATATGACCAAGATTGTTTTCACATGTTTCTTTTTACTTTTTAAAGTGGCTATTGGCAAATATAAAATGGCACGTGGGTCTCCCTGTATTTCTATTGGGCAGCAGGAGGCTGGCTCTTCTCCCGGACAGGGACCCTCCCTCATTCCCACTGTGTCCAGGAAGCCAGTCTGCCCCTGGGATCAGGCCAACATGTTCGTGGCGAAATGGCTCAGCTCCTCCACTGCCAGCTGCTCGGAGTTCAGATGTTAAGCAGGACACGGACGCTCTTATTTGCTCCTATCTTTCCTATAAAATGTCAGACCTTCAGAAATTATGCCCTCCGCTAATGAAATAAAATTGATGATAGCTACCATTTTTCAAGCACTATCTAGACACTGGGTTAGCTGTCTTACACACAGTGTAGAGTTTGAGCCTCACAACTGTCCTGGGAGAGAGCTATTCCTATCTTCACTTCCTTGCAGAACAAAGTCAAAGAGGTGAAACCCCTTCTCCAAAATTATGTCACTGGCGGCAGGGTCAGGTCTCCCTGTCTCCCTAGACTGAGTTTTCTTCATGGTGCCATGATCGCTAAGATGCCCATGGAAACAGGGCCTTCTTGGGAGAACTGCTTTTCCCTACAGAGCAGAGGTGGGAGTGGGGGCCCCACGTAAAGCAGCTTGGCTGTGTGGAGAGGGATCTTGATGCAGGGCTGGAGTACAGAGCCCAAGTGTGCCCTTTGCTGCTTCACACCCTAGCAGCAGCTGGAGAGGAGGGCTAGCCTTTACTGTAACTGCCCCACACCCACCTCTGACACATGTGTAGCAGGATTGTTTTGACCTTGGAGATGCATTAAGATAAGAACTACATCTCTCACAACGGCTCCAGGTGCACTGGCTTCCTTGCTCCTTTTCATGTGCCATCTCTCTCTGCCTCAGGGCCTTTGCACAAGCTGGCCCTCTGTTTGGAGCACTCAGACCCGAGTCTTTACCTGGCTGCTTCCTTCACCCCATTCAACATTCACACAAGTGTCACTTCCTCAGGGAGCCCTTTCCTGACCACCTCATCTAAAAACCCTCACCAAACCTCCCAGGCATCGTCTAACACGCCATCCTGCTTACAGTCCTCCTGACACTGACACTGCAGAAACCCTCTCACTTCTTTGATCATGGGTTGGTGCTCTCTGTGCATGCTCCCCGAATGCAACTCCAGAGGGCTCTACTTTGTCTGCCTTGCTCTCCCCTGCACCTATGTATGTGAGTGGTGGGGACGCCTTACTGCCTGGTATCTCTCCCTGCCATCATGGACTCAGTGTTGGGCTGGCTCAGAACAGCCATCCTGGAGCCATTGGAGGGCTGGTGCTGAAAGGTCACTGGGCCTCAGACAGTGCGTTTCTGATGCGGTCCCTAGTGGAGCTTATGCTGCTGGTGCAAAGACCGCACTGAAAGAAGAAAGAGCTGCGACTGGACAGTGGGCCAACTCTATCCTCCCGCTATGCTACAGATTATTTACTGGGAGGTGTTGCTCAGGAGCCGCTTCCTCCTCAAGTTGATACAACACATATTTTCTGCACACTCACTGTGCCTCCAGCATCTCCCATCATCCTTCCTGCATCTCTGAGGTGGGTTTACAGGGAAGGGGCTGAGCCAAGGTCAAGGATCTGGGAGAAAGGAAGGCTGAGCCTAGATTCTGGGACACTGGCAGTCAGCCCAGGCAGAAGGAGCACTCCCATGCTGCCCTCTGTCTCTGAGCTTCTGGGAGCAGAAGCCCTCGGATGTAGGTCATGAGTGCCAGATAGACCAGCCATCTGTTTCCATTTTGTATCCATGTGATGCTTGGTGGAGCCACCCAGAACATCATGAGGCACATCTGGGAGAGTCTGTGTAGCTGAGCGGCTAAGATTGTGATTTTGGCCTCAGAGATGTAAGGTTTTCATTCCTAGACCTTCCACACATTGGCTGTGAAGTCTTCGGCACATGACTTGATTTTTCTGAACTTCAGTTTGGTAGTCCCTTCACATGACTGTTGTAGATGCTAAAATGAGATGATGCAGGTGCTTAGCTCAGGTAGCTCCACACAGACATACGAGAGGCCAATGGAGCTATTTGTCAGCCTGGTTGCCGTGGCTGTCTCGGCGTTGGGAGGAAGCAAAGCAAGTCTGCAGTGAGGGAAAACCGGAGTGTGGGGTGAGGCAGCGAGCAGAGGATCAGAGCTGGACTGCTTCTCCTGGTGACACATCTGTAGCTGAGAAAGGGATCTTCTTCATCCTCGCAGAGGGTTGTGTGTGCACTTAGGTGTATTTGCTTAAATTAAAGAGAAATAATCTTATCTAATAAAAGCCTAATATGCAAATTGACTGAATGGCAGAAGGACCAGTGGAATGACCAGTTGCTATGATGCTCACTGACCACCAGGGGGCAGATGCTGAATGCAGGAGCTGCCCCCAGCCCACAGGCCCTAGGCCAGCCAAGGTGGTGCCAGCAGGGGCGGTGAGGGTTCCCCCCACCCCATCAACTCGCCAGTTGCCCCAAGGATTGGCCCTGATTGCTGATCAGGCCTAGGGACCCTACCAGTGCACTGATTTTGTGCACTGGGCCTCTAGTAGAAGAATAAATCGAAAGCCAGAAGCAGTTACTCATGGAGACAGAATACAGGAGTGGGGAACCCAGCTTCTCTACATTGTCCTGCTTTGGTAGAATTAAATAAAACAATTTAAAAAGAGGTCCCTGGAAATTAAGAGCAAAATGAAACAAATGAACTTAATATGTAGGTGGCATGATTTCACAGAGAGGACTATTTCAAATGACTTCAAAACTTATTATTTTGACTCAACATCTATAAGGACATCTATCCTAACACACAATTAATTGTAAAGGAAATGGTCAGGCTGCTCTCAGAAATTGATAGATAAAAATATAGCAAATTGGTAAGTATGCAGATCTCACTAGAAAGTGTTAGAGAGATGCAAATAAAACATCCAAATGGTAAGTAAAACTTGTTCCTTGTATATTTAAATATCAATGTACTTATATTTAATATTAATGTAAGGTAAAGGGATTCTAGAAAATCAAATATAAAAAGATCAAATATAAAAAACAAGTATAAGATATACTTTATCTTAGAAAAAGAAAATTATTTCCTATTGGAAGTTCTTGCAACAACAACCAACATAATAGCAGTGAACCTCCTTCACCCCTAGATTTTGTCTCTAAATACTATTTCTCTTCCTGACCTGGAGCAGGAACTGTGTGAGAAGAGTTTAGAAGCCCTTGTCACACCTAAAGGGAGGCCAACCAAGAAGAACCGCATCGAAACCAAAGGACTAGGGAGCCAACTTGAAGTTTCCCACCAGAGAGCGATGGAGCAGTGTGTCCATCAGCAGGAATGAAACCCTGGAGGGTTGACACCAGGAGCCCATAACAGCTGAACAGCCCTCCTGTCTGCTCAGAGGACGCAAGAGCTTCCTGGGAAAGAGGCGCATGTCATGAGCGCACCTGGCTTTCCTGAACACACTGCGCCAGGAACCGAGAGAGGGAGGAAGCAGTTTCTCGAATAAAGGGTAAAACTAGAATATTATCTTTTTTCAAATGCCTGACAAAATAGTGGATCAAGACGAAGATCGCCAAAGGGCCTCCTGTGGAAATACCCACTGCCCATGAAATATTCTTGTCAAAAAGCAAACCTAAATCAGAATACACTTCTAGCCTTGGGCCTCACTCCCAGGTCTCAGGAATAGCAGGGAAGAAGGGCCTGGGAATGACTGCACAAAGAGGCTTGGCAACTTGGTAGCACCAGCAACTGATGTCTTTAACCAACAAGCCGCTGAAATGGAGGCCGAGGGGCTGCCTCCTCTAAAGACACTACAGAGGCACCTCAACTCCAAACCACTATAACACTCTCTGCATCCTGATGCCAACAACCACCTCTGGCAAACAGTGATAGGATGACTCGAGACATGTGTACACTGCCCAGGCCTGCGAAGATAGTTGGGAATCACTGCTTAGGTCTTAGGTCTTAGGTGTGCTAGTCGTGTGCTGACAAGGGAGCTGGCTATTTAGAAAGACCTACACCACTCATTAGGAATGAAATAACATGATATCTGGGACTTACTTCTAGGTAATGCAGTGTGTGGGGAAAAGGGTTGGCGTATACGAAACAAGATTTCTGAAATTGGGCAGTTGTTACACTTCTGAACTTTTGTATAGATTAGAAATGTTCCATAATTGTAAAAAACAGAAAATCCCTTGGGGCACGACGGAGAGAAAAGGTAGCTGAGAGTGACTAAGGGCTGAGAGTCGCAGAGAAGGAGAGGGACAGGAAGAGGGGGCCGAGAGAGAGCTGCGGGATCTGGCCTGTCCGCCTGTCCCAGAGACTCCAGTCTGTCTGGTGACCTCACTTGGGGTTATTTGGTATAAAGTGGTTTCAAGTAGGCCAGGATCCCTATGAATATTGGCAGGAACACAAAACATCAGAAACAATGTCTAATTTCAGAGATTGGTTGACTGAGGCTATGTTTAACAAAACACGAGAAGAAAACATCTAAAGCAGAGGAACCAAGTGAAAATGGAGTTTATATATTCATGGAAAGACAAAAAAGTAAAATGCAGTTTTGTGAGGGAAAAGAAGGCCTTAAACATATCGCCAAACATTAGGTAAAGACACACCTAAACCCAAGACACTGTTTTGTAAGCAGTATGTGTGTGTGTGTGCGCGTGTGCTCACGTGTGTGTGTGTTGATTTTGCCGTTTTGGGGAAAACGGTAAAGCTTTCCCACTGAGATGCCTGGTGGCAGGTGAAGCTGAGTTGTTCCTCTCCCACAGGAGGGTACAGTTGGACCAACTTGCAGAGAAACCTGAACCCAAACAGCTCGGTGCTCCCTCCCTTCCTCCCGCCAGGCTCTGTGAAGGTGAGCGGCTGGCTTAGCCGTGACGCCAACACCTTGGCATGGCTGTGAGATGGTTGGCTAAAAATACATGCTGGACTGGAGCTTCTCCAGAAAACCGAGGGGTATCCACTTTCTCCCAAGGGCTGGGGTCACACCCCCACGGCCAGCGCTGCGACTCGGGGACTGTGTCAGGGGCAGACTGCTCCTTGGAAACCAGCACACCCGAGGCCCCTGGAGAGGCACTGTCTCTGCGGGGAGTGCCAGCCACCTAGGGCCCCAGGGAAGGCGGTGCATGCGCGATGGATGGGCTGTGTCCCTTTCATGCTATGGGCACTGGGGAGGACCCCCCCTCTCCTCCCCAGGAGTTAGCCCTGGTGCCTCGGTACTTGAGTTCTGGCTGGGGAAATATTCTGAGCCAAGACTCAAGCTATGAGAGAAGTTGATCTAGAAAGCCACAGAGATGGAAGTGAGCAGCCGCAGAAATGGCAACACACTACAGAGGCGCTTAGGAGAGAGAGCGAGGCCAGGAAAATGCGTCTGTGGGGGAAGAAGAAGAGGAAGAGGGGAGGGAGAGCTTGCTGGGTCCTCCTAAGTCCTAGGGCTTTTACAAGTGGGGAGTTTAGGGGAGGCACCTCAATAGAAAATTTATCAGTGTCCAGGGTGCCCTTCCGGGTGCTGGTCACTGATGGGTTGCATTAGTCAGCACAGCGGCTCTGAGTGCAGCCAGGTGTTGCTTGTTGGTTTTGCTGCTTCTCTGGGCCTAGAGCTGAAGACAAGTGAGGCCTAGAAGTGAACTTGAGGGAGGAAAGGTTTGGGGGGGGGGTCCGCATTGCATGATCAGTGATATGAAAGGTCAGGGTCTAAACTGCAGGAGCAGTGATATCCTAGGGGAGGACAGGTCTCCCTGGGTTGAGGTCCTTGTTTTCCCAGTTTTGCCTGTTGCTAGGCACCCGGGGCTCTCTGCCCTAGTGACTGTACCTGCCTGTGGTTCTTGCTCTGCTCACATCTAACTGCCTCCTACAGTCCCATCAGAGCTCTGGCCTCCCATGGTGAATCAGGATCTCCAGACACCTCGCGCACATGGGCTCCACTAGAGAAGGCTCCATCTCACTCCCTTGTCCAGAGTCAGGGCACAGAGTGGGACAGACAGCCCAGCGGCATGTGACTGGCTCAGGTGCCTGCTGAGGTTGGAACAGAGCCAGCGCCTTCTCAGATGAGGAGCTTTGCAAGTCACCTTCTCTGCAGGTTTGCTCTCTGAAGTCCAAGTCTCAATACCTCAAGATTAGCCAGACTTCAAGGAGCCGGGACTGTCACATGCCCCCTGGGCACCAGAGAGCCACCGTAGCAGTGCCATGAAGGGTGCTGTCTGGTTGGCAGAGGGCCCGTCATCACCTTGGGGACACTGTGAGGAGGGGCACAGCCTCGCCGCCCTCTACTTCGCAGCAGAGGGAGCAGGGCCTGGGTAGTCACAGCCCACAAGAGAGCTAGTGCCAGCCTCACTGAGGTGCCCAACCAGGAGAGCAGTGCTTTCTGGCTGGTTCCCGGACCCCTGGAGGGACCAGCATGTGCCTTTGCACACACATCCCTGGCTCTCCACTCTGGACCTCGGATTTGCCCAGTGCAGCCCACATCAAAGGTGGGCTTATTCTAAAATAATTTGAATTGAATTGGGTAGCAGCGTAAAAAACCAAGAGATTTTGTGGTAATAGTAGCATTTCTGGTTCTGCAAATAGAAGGTGGGATACCACTGGGTGGCATTCTGCTTGGGGACAGGAGTGGGGGCTGAGGCTGTGGCTTCAGACTGGGCACCTTTGTTGGCCACCAGCTCATTTCACTCTGTGCATAAGCACCAGGACTTCGGACTTCGGATTTGCAGTTCATTCTAAGCGAGTGGTGAGGCTGTTAAAGAGGCATAGCTGGTCACAACAAAGCTGACCCATCTCAATGTCTCCCTCAAGCCAGTTGGAGGGCTGCACCCTGAACCCATGGCCCCGCCACCCTCTGTGCCATTGGATACCCTCAGACACTTGGAGAAGTGGGTGCCACATTGAGCTGAGCTAAACCAGGAGTCACTCTGCTGGCATTAATACGACACCAGGCTTATCTTTAGAAGCATTACCTGCTGTGAGCAGATATGTCTTCGTGAAATATGAAATCCACCCAAATTTATTAAAACTGCCTGCACAGTGGGGGCTCAAGCCAAGCAGCTCTCCATTAGAGTCTCGTTATTAGAATGGCATTATTTATTTATATCCTAGCCTAAGACAGACATGATGTAATCCAGTAATTAAGACTGTTATGATTGAATATTTATTAAGCACCTACAATAAGCCAGTTACTAATTCACATAAAATGAGTCTTTATCCTCAAGAGTCCATCTTGATGCCATGGGGAGCTCAATGCCCCTCAAGGGAGTGGGGGGGAGTTTAATGGGTTCTGTCTTCCCTGAGCAAGCCTGAGAAATGACACTGATCAAAAATTGGACTCAGTTTAGTGTCGCTGTTCAATCTGAATAAAATGAAAACAATCCATCGCTGGCTTAGAAAGGAGATGTGCCTGCAAATGCCCGCCATGAGGAGCCAGGCCTCCCAGAAGCCAGCGTGGTCAGGACCACGACTCCTTGGGTCCCTGGGCAAAAGGTAAGGGCAGCTTGCTCTGCTGTGTAAACTCACTCCCAGGCCAAGATGATGGTTCGTTTGTACATCTCAGAAAATTGGCAGCTCTGACAGGTAACAAGCCCAGACTTGCTGGGTCCCTGCTGTGAGCCAGGGCAGGAGCTGTGCAGGGCACACACAGCCTCCCTGAGGCACTTGCCCAGACCGGATCCCAAAGGGAGCTTTCTCCTCCTGCCCAGCTCCATGGCTCCCAACACCTGGAGAGCTCCGGCTTCCTCCCTCTGGCTCTCCGCCAGGCCTCTTTCTTCCTTGCCATACAGGCTGCTCCTCCCATAAAGGACCCGCTGGGCAGGTGGAGCCTGCGCTCCGGGCCCTCTTCCTGCCCCAGGCCTGGCAGCTGCTTGTAAAGTGAGAGGAAAGGAGTAAGTGAGAACCCGAAGGGGTCGTGGGTGAAATGCAATCATGAATGTGTGCCCAGTGTGGGCACATGAACTTCTGTGACCAGCTTTCTTCAGTTACCATCCCCCAGCATCAGCTTTGTTGTGATCAGCTATACCTCTTTAACACAGTTCATTATTTCCATATTTTGAAAGAGAGTGGATTGGCACTGGGTTCCCTGGTGCCACTGCGGGAGGTGTTTTGAAAACGGACACCTGCATGCCATGCTTCTCTCAGCACAAACTGGCTCCTACATTGGTTCTGATAAAATCCACATTGTCAGGGAGGGACCCTCTGCATTCCCACAAAATATCAGCCTTCATTAACATTGTAATCTTTAAAATTTGCGGGCAAGAACATATTGCATAAGATGTACCATTTTAACCATTTTTAAGTGTACAATTACATAGCATTAAGTACATTCATATTGTCGGCAACCATCTTCACCATCATCTTCAGACCTTTTCATCTTCCAAACTGAAACTACACTTTAAGCACAACTCCTTACCCATCTCCCTCGGCCCTTGGCAACCAACATGCTACTTTCTACCTCCATGAATGTGACTAGTGAAATCATAGTATTTGTCTTATTGTGACTGGCTTATGACACTTAACATAATATCCTACAGGTTCATCCATGTTGTGTCATGTGCCAGAATTTCTTTCCTTTTTGAGGCTGAATATCATTCCATTTTATGTATCCTTTCATTTAGCAATGGACACTGGGACTGCTTCCTCTTTTGGCTATATGCATAGTACTGCTATGAATATGGTTGTACAGACATCTGTTCAGATCCAGCGTTCAATCTTGTGGGTATGATGCAGGAGTGGAATTGTTGGGTCATGTGGCAGTTCTAGTTTAACTTTTGAGGAAATGCCACACTGTTTACATATTGCCTGAACCAATTTAAGGTTCCAATTTCCCCATATCCCAGTCACAACTTGTTCTTTTCTTTTTAAAAAAAATAGTGGCCATTTTAATGGATGTGAGGTAGTATATTATGCAGTTTTGATTTATATTTCCCTTTTTAAAAAATTACTTTTTTTGTTGAAAGTATTACAGATGTCCCTCCCCTCGCCATTGACCTCCCCACCACCCCAGGCCTTCACCGCACTTTGTCTGTGTCCATGGATTATGTATATATTTCCCTAATGATGAATGCTGTTGAGCATTGTTTAAAAAATATCAGTTTTTAAAAAGGCATCCAAACACCACTCAATGAGGTTTCATTTTAAATGAGAGTCTTTGTATGGAACATGCCAGGAGGCTTGTAACTACAGTTTTGGATGGGCATACAGATGGCAAAGGGTTGCCAGCTATGCCCTGCCCTTTAACACAGGCCAGCTGTGCCCTGTGGCCACATGAAGCATTACACATGGCAATGGTGGGTCCCATCCCCTATGTTTCTGATTTAATTCGTCTGAGGAGATGCTGAGGCAAACACAAGGGAGGTTCCCAGGAAAATCTGATTTGACTGTGGCTGGGAATCACTGTCTCCAGCAGTACTCATGTTTCCTGGGTGCAGGGGACCTTTGGGGCTGGAGGCGGGACATGGTCTAGGTAAGAGTGGAGGTGCATGCTGCCTCGGAAGGCTCCTTCTGCTGCTGGTGGGAGCACACACGGAGGTCCGCCACAGGCTCCTTTCTTCTTGGACAATGATCTGATGCCAGAGCATTTTCACCAGAGATCCCCCAGGACTGGCTCCCGGGCCACATGAGGTCCTCAGGACCAGGCTGGAGGACACTGAAAAGATGATGCCACTTATTATCCATGTCCACTCTTTGAGGAGACATGGACTGTTTGATTTCACCTAAAATTTTTGTGATCTAGAACTAGTGGTTAAGCTGCAATGTTTCCCAGCATCTCTGATGGTAGGCCCGGTTTGGAGGCTTTTCCAATACAGACTACCAGGCCTCTCCTTGGAACTTCTAACTCGGTAAGTGTGGGTTGGTGCCTGAGCCTCTGATTTGTATTATTTTTAAACAAACACCCAGATGATACTTGTCTGGAATTAGGCAATACTGACTTGAAGTGTGAGGGTGACGAGGGGCACCCAGGGCTGTAGACCCTATCCTGTATCATGATAACACCTCTCACCATGGCCACATCACTCTTAGCCAGATGACCTCCAACCCTGGCCCCTGACCACGGGCACCAGCATCTTGGGGCTTGTTAGAAAGGCATACCCCTAGGCTCTGCTCAAGGAGAGATGGGGTTGGGCCCAGGAAGCTGTATTTACAAGCCTTGCAGGGCTTCTCCTGTAGCCTCTGCTCTTAACAGAGCATTTTCACCAGGTGGGAAGCCAAGGCCAGAGGAACAGCATGACTTTTCCAGAGTCAGATAGTGGACAAGGGCATGGCTGAATCCAGGATCCCTTCCCCCGCAAACTCCCACTCAGCAGGGGCTTCTTCCTATAGAGATGTAAAGACAGACCTGGAGCCTTGGTATTCAGGATGTTCTTATTCTCGATTCTCACTTCACTATAAGCGATGTGGAAAGCCAAGAATGGATGGAATGAAACATATGCCATATGGTTATGCCTTTCACATAACTTAGAAGATATTTGGCCAGTAAACACATAAATACTCCTCATCTAAACACTACTCTCCTCCTTAAGCAAACAGCCTCCCAGTTCAGGTCTAGATTTCTAAATTACACTAAAGGAGGAAAAATAAAGGCATGCTGAATTAGGCAAGTAAGATATAAATGTGTTGTCACCACCCAGGGCATTAGTGAGAACCAGAAAATAGGACTGCCAAAGATCATAGCTTTAATTTGGAGCAAGATCAAGCCACCAGACCCAGGCCGCACCCTTCAGGGTCTATTTTAAAAGAGATTGCTACTGAAATGCCAGGTCAGCCTGAGTGAAAAGGAAACATCCAGAGCAGCTGGGCTTGAAAGAGGAGGAAGATGTCCAGGTAGAGCTGTGACCTCAGGGGACGTTTTTTACCCCTCCTGAAATGAATATTGGCCATGTCTCCAAACCCCTCCCAAACCTTCTACATATAGGAGGATTCTAAGTACAGCAAAAGCAGTCTTAAGAGG
This sequence comes from Lasiurus cinereus, assembly GCA_011751065.1. Classification (NCBI taxonomy): domain Eukaryota; kingdom Metazoa; phylum Chordata; class Mammalia; order Chiroptera; family Vespertilionidae; genus Lasiurus; species Lasiurus cinereus. The sequence goes on from JAAGEH010000021.1 coordinate 7,414,913, forward strand.
GAAATTCATAGCAATAAAGGCCTACTTCAAGAAATAAGAAAAATATCAAATATACAATCTAACCTTATACCTAGAGGAACTACAAAAGAAAAAACAAATAAAGCTAAAATGAATAGAGGGAAGGAAATAATAAAGATAAGAAGAGAAATAAACAAAATAGAATCTAAAATAATATGAAAGATCAATAAAACCAAGAGTTGGTTCTTTGAAAAAATAAATAGAGTGATAAACCTTTTACAGATTTATCAAGAAAAAAGGACAGAAGACCCAAATAAATAAAATGAGGAATGAAAGAAGAGAAGTGACAATTGATACCACAGGAATACAAAAGACTATAAGAAAATACTGCAAAAAAGTTACATGTCAACAAATTGAACAATCTGGAAGAAATGGATAAATTCCTAGAAATGTACACTCTTCCTATACTGAATCAAGAAGAAATAGAAAATAAGAACCAATCAATTGCATTCAACAAAATCAATTCAGTATTAAAGATCTCCTGACAAATCAGATGGCTTCACAAGTGAATTTTACCAAACATTCAAGAAAGAATTAATACCTAGTTCTCAAACTATTCCAAAAAATTCAAAGAAGGGAAAACTTACAAACTCTTTTTATGAGGCCAGCATTATCTTGATTCCAAAACCATATAAAAACACTTAAGAAAGAAAAGAAAATTATAGGCTGATATCCATGATAAACATAAATGCAAAAATCCTCAACAAAATATTAGCAAACTAAATTCAGCACTACATTAAGAAGATCATATATCATGTTAAGTGGAATTTATACCTGAGATGAAAGATTGGTTCAAACCACAAATCAGTTAATGTGGCACAATATGATCATATCAATAGACTAAGGAAAAAATATTTGACAAAGTCCAGTCCCCATTAATGATAAAAACTCTCAGCAAAGTGGGAATAGAAAGAATATACTACAACATAATAAAGGCCACATTATAGCTAACATCATCTCAGTGGGGAAAAACTAAAAGTATTTCCATTAAAATCAGGAACAAGACAAGGATGTGTAATTTCACCACTTTTATTCAACACTAAAAGCCCAGTGCATGAAATTCATGCATGGGGGGGTTGTCCCTCAGCCCAGCCTGCACCCTCTCCAATCTAGGATCCCTCAAGGAATGTCCAACTTCCCCTTTAGGCCCAATTGGGACATTGCTCTCACAATCCAGGACTGCTTGCCTGCCTGCCTACCTTCCTGATTGCCCATAACCACTTCTGTCTGCCAGCCTGATCACCCCCTAACACTCCCTGCCAGCCTGATTGATGCCTAACTGCCCTCCCCTGCAGGCCTGGTCACCCCTAACTGCCCTCTCATGCAGGATTGATTGCCTCCAACTGCCCTTCCCTTGCAGGTCTGGTCCCTCCCAACTACCCTCCCCTGTTGGCCATCTTGTGTCCACCCGGGGGCAGCTATCTTTGATCACATGGGGGCAGCCATCTTGTGTTGGAGTAAAGGTCAATTTGCATATTACTCTTTTATTAGATAGTATAGTGGCCTGCTGCATGGGTGGGGGCCAGCTGGTTTGTCCTGAAGGGTGTCCAAAATCAGGGTGGCAGTTCTCTTGGGGCATGGGGTGGCCTGGGCTAGGGGCCTGTGGTGGTTTACAGGCTGGCCATGCTTCCCAGGTGGGAGGCCCTGGGATCTGGGATTTATTTATCTTCTATAATTGAAACTTTGTAGCCTTGAGTATAGGCCAGGGCCAGCCAGGGTGTGCAGGAAGCTTGGCTTCCTCCATCGCCAGGGAAATCCAAGCCTCCTGTTTGCTCTGTGGCCATAGCCATCTTGGTTGGGTTATTTTGCATACTTGCTCCTGATTGGCTGGTGGGGGTGGCCTGTGTGTATAGTGGAGGTATGGCCAATTTGCATATTAATCTTTTATTAGATAGGATAGTATTGGATGTTCTAGCCACAGCAACCAGATAAGAAAAAGCAAAAGTCATCCAAATTGGAAAGAAAAAAGTAAACTGCCATTATTTGTAGATGACATGATACTGTATATGGAGAATCCTAAAGATTACACAAAAACACTATTCGAACTTATAAATTCAGTAAAGTAGCAGGATACAAAATAAATATTAAAAAATTGGTTGTATTTTAACAAACTAATAATGAACAATCAGAAAGAGAAATTAAGAAAACATCAAAAAATGCCTAGGAATAAATTTAAACAAGGAAGTAAAAGACCTGTACTCAAAACATTATAAGACATTAACATAAAATTGAAGAAGATATAAATAAGTGGAAGCATGTACTGTGCTCATGAAGAGGAAAAATTAACATAGTTAAAAATGTTCATATTGCTCCCAAAAATCTATTGAGTCAATGTATTTCCTATTAAATACCAATGACATTTTTCAACCTAGCTGGTTTGGCTCAGTGAATAGAATGTCAGCCTGTACACTGAAGGGTCCTGGGTTAGATTTGGTAAAGAGCACATGCCTGGGTGGCAAGCTCAATCCCCACTAGGGAGTGAGCAGGAGGCAGCCGATCAATAATGCTCTCTCATCATTGATATTTCTCTTTCCCTCTCCCTTCCTCTCTGAAATCAATAAAAATATATTTAAAAAATGCAATGGCATTTTTCACAGAGCTAGAACAAATTATCCAAAAATTTATATGAAACCACAAAAGACTCTTATAGCCACAGCAATCTTGAGAAAAAAGGACAAAATTAGAGGTATCATGATATTAATATCTAACTGTAGTACAAAGCTATAGTAATCAGAACAGCATGGTTCTAGCATAAAAACAGACACACAGACCAATGGAACAGAATAGAGAATCTAGAAATAAACCCACACCTTATTGGCAATTAATATTTGACAAAGGAGACAATAGCATACAATGGGGTAAAAGCAGTCTATTCAATAAATGGTGTTTGAAAGAATTGGATAGATACAGGCAAAAACATGAAAGTAGACCACTCTCTTAAACCATACACAAGAATAAATTCAAAGTAATTAAAGACTTAAATGTAAGATTTGAAAACATTAAACTCCTAGAAGAAAATATAGGCAGTAGAATCTCAGAAATTTCTCGTAGCAATATGTTTTTTTCTAACATATCTCCTTGGGCAAGAGAAACAAAAGAAAAAAGAAACAAATGGGACCACATCCAACTAAGAAGTTTTGCACAGCAAAGGAAACCATCAACAAAATTAAAAGTCAACCCACTGAATGGGAGAACATCTTTGCCAATGATACATTTGATAAGGGGTTAATATCCAAAATTTATAAAGAACTCAGACAACTCAGCAACCCAAAACAAACAACCCAATTAAAAAGTGGGCAGAGGACCTGAATAGACATTTCTCCAAAGAGGACATACAGATGGCCAACAGACAGATGAGAAGATGCTCAACATCATTAATCATCAGAGAAATGCAAATTAAAACTACATTGAGATATCTCCTCATACCTGTCAGAATGCCTATCATTAATAAGTCAATAAACAAATGTTAGTGAGGATGTGGAGAAAAGGGAACCCTGGTGCACTACTGATGGGAATGCAGATGGGTGCAGCCACTGTGGAAAACAATATGGAGTTTCCTCAAGAAATTAAAAAAGGTACTGCCTTGTGACCCAGCAATTCCACTTCTGGCTATATATCTGAAGAAGCCCAAAACACTAATCAAATGGATATATGTGCCCCTATGTATATTGCACTGTTATTAACTATAACTAAGATATGGAAGCAACTCAGTGCCCATCTGTAAACAAATGGATAAAAAAGTGGTGATGCATATATACAATAGAATAGTACTCAGCTACAAAAAAAAAAAAAGAATTAAATCTTACCATTTGTCACAGCATGGATGGACTTGGAGGGTATTATGCTAAGTGATATAAGTCAGACAAAGACAAATACCATTTGATTTTTTAAAATATATATTTTTATTGATTTCAAGGAGGAATGGAGAGACAGAGATAGAAACATCAATTATGAGAGAGAAAATCATTGATTGGCTGCCTCCTGCATGCCCCCTACTAGGGATCGATTCTGCAACCTGGGCATGTGCCTTCGACTGGAATTGAACCCGGGACACTTCAATCTGCAGGCTGATGCTCTATCCACAGAGCTAAAGCAGCCAGGCAATACCATATGATTTTACATATATCTGGACTGTAAAACAAACAAACAAACAAACAAACAAACAAACCAGAAACAGGCTCTCAGATATAGAGAACAGACTGATGGCTCCCAGAGGGGAGAGGGGTGGAAGGCTAGGCAAAAAAGGTGAAGGGATTAAGAAGTACTGATTAGTAGTTACAAAATAGTCACAGGTCTGTAAAGAACAGTGTAGGGAACATTAGCAATTATGTTGTAAGAGTGTAGGGAACAGTACAATTATATTGTAACAATTATATTGTAACTAGAGGCTCAGTGCACAAAATTCGTGTACTTGGGGTAGGGATCCTTCAGCTTGGCCTGTACTCTCTTGCAGTCCAGGAGGCCTTGGGAGATGTCCGACTGGTGGCTTAAGCCACCAGTCAGACATTCTCAGTGCTCCCACCACTGCTGCTGCACTCATCAGTTCTGAGCCTGGGGGCAACTCCTTCATTGAGTGGGATTGGGTCAAAACAAGCTCTCTGACATCTTCCTATGGGTCCCAGATTGTGAGAGGGTGCAGGCCAGGCTGAGGGACCCCACCAGTGCATGATTGAGGCCAGGGAGGGACGAGGGAGGTTGGCCAGCTGGGGAGGGATTGAGGGAGGGCTCCAGGACATGTCTGGCCATCTTGCCCAGTCCCAATCGGCTGGACCCCAGCAGCAAGCTCTTCTTCCAGTTGGACCATCTATACCCCCTGGTGGTCAGTGCAAGTCACAGAGAGCAATTAGGCAGCCTTAGCATATCATTAACATATTGCGCTTTGATTGGTTGAATAGATGACTGGATGATCAGATACTTAGCATATTAGGCTTTTATTATATAGGATAAGTACATGTGGTGCCAGCTGAATAGTTGAAATATCAGAGTACTACTGTGCAAAGTATATTTTCCAACTGCTATGCTGTACACCTGAAACTAATACGAAATAATAGTGAATGTAAACTGTAATGGAAAAATAAATAAAATTGTGGGAAGAAATGTTTAGAAAGGGGGGTTGTAAGACATGGAAAAGAGCTGGCACTGGCTTCAAGTCTAGCTTGGCCTCTTACTAGGTAAGTGGGTGTGGGAACGATATTCCCCCCACCTCTCCCTCAGTAGGCATAGTAAGATGGGCCTTCAGTGTTTGTGTAGATGAAGTAAAACAATAAATGTCCCACCCCCAGTTGCATGCCTCAATAGAGGCTGGTGAAGAGAAGCAGTTCAGACTCTAGGAGTGATGTCTTCTGTCTCACTGCAATGTACAGCCCCTGCTTGGTTGGGTTCGAGTTCACCACTATAAGCCCAGAGAACAGAGCCAGGACACCTCATTTTATTTCCTAAGTGCACTGCACAAAAAGTCAGCACTGTCACCCATCAATGCCTTCTTCCCCAGAAAGTCTTCTGGCTGCATGCTGTCCCCATTTCTGCAGTATCATTTGCTCCTACTTCACCCTCAAGTTTCATCTTTGTCAGGTGATCCCTTTCTTAAACATTTTCCATGTACACTTACCATACAGTCATTTAAGTGGTGGTGGTAGTGATAGAAATATGTACAAGTATGTATGAGTGTATGAATGTGGCATGCATGTGTGTGGATATATGGTGTGGCTGTGTGTGTGTGTGTGTGTGTGTGTGTGTGTGTGTGTGTGTGTGTGTGGCACAGGAAGGTCTGTGGGTCAGACTTTCTATTATCGTCTTATCAAAAAGCGAACAGGAGCTAATTTCTACTGTTTCAGGAGCTAATTTTCCAAGGATCGTCCCCTGAATTCTTTGTAGGTATTATGATGTACAACATAAAAAATTAAATGTCTTATTTTTGGAAGTGATTTCCATATTGAGAGTTCATGATATATTCCAGTCACCCTTAATGGGGTCAGACCAGCCCCATGAAAGTGCCTGGGAGTTCACCCACCCCTCCTTCTGTTCTGGGGAGACCCAGGCTCTGGGGGAAGGAGCCTGGTCCAGGGGTGTGGTGTGTGGATGGCAAACCCAAGACCTGGCATCTTTCCTCTGGCACTTAGAGGAATCTATTAGAGACTGAAATAGGCTAGATATTCCTGTGGGTGATGTGTATGAAACTCCACCTCACTGACTGAAGAACCCATTTTCCACTTTAACGTTGCAGAGTTTGAAAATGGGTCTCAAAACTTATGTACTCATTCATTCAATGTGCTGTGCCCCCCTGGTTCTGGGTACTGGGGATCCTGAGGTACACTCACAGGCCTGGCCTCCACCCAAGCCCAGGACTCTACCCCCTGCTGGCAGGAGGCCTACTTGTGGGTCTGGTTCTCCACAGGCCTTGGAAGCAGTTTGTGTTGAGGGGGGTGGGCATAAAGAGAGAAAAATCTTTGCCCAGGTTGTAAGGTGGCAGGTTGGACCTGGGCTCAAAATCAAAAGGGGCACTGGCCCAAAGTATGGGGGTCGGAGAGGGAACTCAGGGGGCTTCTTCAGGAGACCAGCTTGAATTCGGTGTTTTCTGGAGGGCTGGGGGTTGGGAAATCATTTATACGGTCTCCCCTGCCTGGAGGGAGTATGTGGACAGGGGAATGAGGTCACAAACTTAAAATGGTCAGGAATTCCAGCAGCTGGTGAAATAGGAAAGCAAAAAGGCTACACACCTGTCTGCGTTCTTCAGGTGGGATAAAGGCTCTTCTTTTTGTCTCTTCTCCTTCTTTTTCCCGCCCTCCCTCCCTTCCCCTCTTCCTTCTTCCCTCTCTCCATCTCTTCCTCCCCTCCTTCTCTCCCTCCCTCTTTCCCTACCTCTCTTCCTTCCTCTCTCCTTCCCTCCCTCTCTCTCTCCCTCTCTCCCTTCCTTCCTAACTTCTTCTTTCTTTCCTTCCTAATAAAATGTATTTTTCTCATTATAGACAATTTTACATTTGGGATGGGAGGAAGAAAGTAGGGAAAACCCACCAAGGGATATTGATAATGGAGGAGGCTACACTTGTATTAGGTTGTTGGAGGTGGTATATGAGAAATCTTGGCTCAGTTTTGCTATGAACCTAAAACTGCTATAAAAATTAAAGTCTGTTAATTTAAATAATAATAACAATAATTATAATAATAATAAAAAGATCTGTCCTAGCTAGTTTGGCCAGTGGATAGAGCATCAGCCCTCAGACTGAAGGGTCCCAGGTTTGATTTCGAGTAAGGGCATGTACCTCGGTTGCAGAACTGATCCCTGGCTGTGGTCGGGGCTCACTGTGACCTTCTCACATTGATGTTTCTCTCTCTCTGACTCTCCCCATTCCTTCCACTCTCTCTGGAAATTAATGGGAAAATATCTTTGGGTGAGGATTAACAATAACAACAGAAAGTATCTTCCACCCATAAACTCATGTGCCATTCATTCATTCATTCACTCTTTTTTTTTAATTGACATAGTTGTGATCATACCATCTGTACAATTTTATAACCTTGTTTTCTCGTTAAATATTATAATAAAAACATTTCCATTTTGTAATAAATTTGTCTAAAACATTATTTTTAATGGCTTACTATTCCACATGATGTAATTTGGATGCATCTGGCTCCTTAGAAAATGCTACCACAATAGTGTACTAGTATAGGGTAAGACTTTTATTACACTTAGTGCCTCAAGCTGCCTTTGCAGATGTAATTACTGGGTGGAGATGCACATGATTGAGCTCTATTGCCCAAATGTTTCCAGATGAGTGAGCCTGCCCGTTGGACTGTCTGTGCAGCACTGGTTGTTCCTTCTCTATGGCTCATTGCTGTGGGAACTGCGGGAATGGGACCTCAAGTGCACAGCAACAGCCCTGTGATGGCTGAGGCCAGGTGTGGAGTGCCACATGGACAAACAGAGAGGGCAGGAATCTTTCCAGCCATGCCCGGGTGGGGGAGGAGCAACTTTCCCATTAACAGCAGGACCAAAAGGAACACACTCCATGAGCACAGGCCCCAGCTACTCTTTAAATTTTTATTTTTTAAAATATATATTGTTTATTGTTGACAGTTTTATAAATGTCTTCCATTTTACCCTCTTTTACCCCCTTCTCCCAGCCCCTGCCTACCCCCACCCCAAGGTATTCATCACTCTGTTGCCCATGTCCATGGGCTATGCGTATAAGTTCTTTGGTTTATCTCTCCTTGTTCCCGGATCCCACTATGTCAGTCTGTTCCAGCTTCAGATCTTATTTTGTTGGTCAATTCATTTTGTTCATTATATTCAAATAAGTGAGATCATGTGATATTTGTCTTTCTCCAAATGGCTTTTTTTCATTTAGCATAACACTCTCCAGGTCCACCCATGCTGTCCCAAAGGGTAAGAGATGTCTCTTTTTTACTGCTGCTTAGTATTCCATGGTGTAAATGTCCCATTGCTTTTTATCCATTCGTCTACTGATGGCACTTGGACTGTTTCCAAGTCTTAGCTATTGTAAATAATGCCACTATGAACATGGGGGTGAGTATATTTTTTCTGATGTTTCCAGTTTTTAGGATATATTCCCAGATGTGGGATTGCTGGGTCAAAAGGAAGTTCCATTTTTAATTTTTTGAGGAAAATCTATACTGTTTTTCATAATGGCTCACCAGTCTGCATTCCCACCAGCAGTGCATGAGAATTCCCTTTTGTCCACATCCTCGCCAGCATTTGTCATTTGTTGATTTATTAATGATAGCCATTCTGACAGGTGCGAGGTGACACCTCCTTGGGGTTTTAATTTGTATTTCTCTGATGAGTAGTGATGCTGAGCATCTTTTCATATGTCTTTTGGCCATCTATATGTCCTCTTTGGAGAAGTGTCTATTTGGGTTCAATTTTATTTGGATTGTTGGGCTTCATTTTGTTGAGTTTAATGAGTACTTTACGTATTTTGGATATTAACTCTTGGTCAGATGTATCATTGCCAAATATGTTCTCCCACCCAGAGGCTCCCTTTTCATTTTGATGGTGGTTTCTTTGCTGGACAGACGCTTTTTAGTTTGATGTTGTCCCATTTGTTTGTTTTCTCCTTAGTTTCTCTTGCCCTGGCCGATGTATTGGCCAACATTCTGTTAGGTGAAATGTCTGAGATTATACTGCCTGTGTTTTCTTCGAAAAGGCAGCCCAAGACAGGGCAAGGCTTGAGGGTGTGATGCGGGAGACCTGGGTTGGCATCCTTTCTCTGCGGAGCTCCTGGCTGCCTGGTTGTGGGCTCCATGCTATCTCCGAGTCTCTGTTTCCTTTCACACCCCAGAAGAATGACCCTGCAGGACAGCTCCCTGGTAGGCTCTTCCCTGCTTCCCTTTGCTTCACTCCCAACCCCCCAGCATCCAGGTCCCAGCTCAAGGCTGATGCAGCCCAGAGCAGAGTCTCTGTCTGCTGGGAAGGACGCTGGCCCCGTGGTGAGTCCTGCTGGCTGCCCGGGCTCTGGCCACCTCTGTCGCAGCTGTGCCAACACAGCGCACAGGTGGGTGTGGCTGGACCATGCAGCTTTTTGGGGGGTGAGCTTCTGGAGCCGCCTTCCATCACTCTCCTTCTTCAGCTGTGGGATGAGATCATAAAGTGCAGGCTGGTAATTGCACAGGAAAATGAGGCTCCTGTAAAATTGGGGCTTAGATGCTCTCGATAGCCGGTAGCCATGCAGGTCTGCTGACGGGCAGGCTCTAGCCATGTTCTGACACTTCAAAGAGTAAGAGAGACTGCTTCTGGGAGCTGAGCACCACCAGCCCCCTTCACCTCCCTCCCCCCATTTTCTTAGACCAGATAACACGGAAAAACAGAGAGGGAGTATCATGTGACTGCAACATGGACATCGCTGAAAGCCTGGTGGAGCCTTGGTCCCCTCTCTCTGACGCTGTGAGGTTTCTTATCTGGAGGATGGGGATAGTGAGAAGCCCTGCCTGTGGGATGATGAGGATGAAGGGAGAGGAGAGCAAGGACGGCGTCTATGGTGCTGCATCCCGTTGTATTTCGTTGGATATTTTCACAGACGCCCTGGGGGGGAGCACCATCTCTGGGATGAGATCCAGGAGCCCCTGAGCCTCCTTCCCAGCACAGATCCCCAGGAAGTGGCAGTGTGGGAGCCGAGCCTGGCTCTGTGGTCTGGCCAGCACACCCCCTCCCCTGCCTGAACTTCCTCCTGCTCAGATGGAGCACCTGGCCAACCACCAACCCTCCCTACAATGTAAGCAAAGTTGTTTGGGGAGTGGGCACTTCCTCCAGCATTCAGCAGGGCTTGCCGCTGGCATGGCACAGGTGGTTGATAATGGAGGAGGCTACACTTGTGGCTCTGCTTCTGATAACATCTTACGTGGAGCAGGTAGCAAATCTATGGGGGACTGACTCAGCATCAGACTGCGACTTCAGAGCCAAGCTCAGTTTTGGGGTACAAACTTCATTTTCAGGGGTCTCATCCTCCTCCCCACTGTAGTTTAGGCACAGGGACAATCCCCCTGGAGAAAGACAAGCGGGGAGCTGTGAGGCTGGAGAGACTGAAGCATGGAGAGTCCCCAAGACTGAAGTCTCTGGCTGCTTAGCACCAGGGCCTGGAAGCGCTGCCTAGCAGGCCGGGAAGTCACTGCTTCCTGTCATAACTGTAGCATATGCGAGCAGACAGCCTTGGGTCTCTCTGAGCTACAGTGGCCTCATGTGTGAGAAGGAATGTGTAACTGCATGCTCCCCTCTCTGGCAAACAGAGGACAGTGAGGATGTAGAGTTTGGTGAGGCAAAGCTCCTGGTGCCGGAAGAACTGGTGCGCTTTGCTGTCTCCCATCAGCCTACCAGGCTGCCCTGAGCATGTCTCCGTGCAGGGATGTGGGCCTAGTGAAGTGATGAGCACAATGGCAGTGTAGGTGCCAGAGTTACCACAGCCTGTCTGATGCTCCATCCGCCCTTCTCACCAAGCGCTGGTTTTTGTATTGTTCTTTGGTTTACTGGTCTGACAATTCTTAAGGAGGGACCTGGAGGCAGAGGGCTCGCTGGGCCTGGGCCGGGATGAGGTAGGGGCTCGCCCTTGGAGCTGGTGGGCGAGGGCTGCTGCAGGTCCCCCTGAGCACTAGGAGCATCCTCTACACCAGCAGTAGCACTGCGCTTGTGCAGCTCGCAGTCTGGAAAACAGTCCCCCTCACCCCCCCCCAAGGCCAGCCTGGGGATTCAGGGACCCCAGTAGTATCTTTGAGCCTGTTAGAAAGTTTCTGCAGATGCACACATGCAGTGGCTGTTCTATTGCTGGCCGGTTAGGGGCCTGCGAGGTCAGCTGACAGTCACAGGTGGCCACACTGGGCAGCGCACGGGCTGGCAGAAGAGGAGCGAGGTGCACAAGATGACGAACATGAGCCTAGAAGCCTCCAAGGACCATCCTTTAGCTTATGTTGAAACTTCGCCCCAGGACATCTTTGCAGGGGCCAGGGGCAGGTGCTGGTCATAAAGGCTTGCTCTTCAAGGACAGCAGGATGTGCCAGCTCCCAGCCTTGAAATGACTGCCCCATGCATGCATGTGCATGTGCATGTGCTAAGCAGTCTATGCATGTAAAGCACTGCAGCTCTTGGGTGGGCGACGAGAGGGTAGGATAGAGAGGGCGGCCTGTGGGCATTCCTGCAGGAGGAGCAGACGATGGGTGGTACTGCTGAAGTGGCAGTAAGGGAGGGAAAGGGATTCCTCGGGGCCTCAGGGCTGAGTCAGGCACCTTCATCTGGGAACCAGGTTCCATACTCATCACCTTTGGAGGCAGATGCTGAGGCTCCGCTCCCATCAGGCTCCACGGCAGGCAAGCCCTGCTCCCTGTGGGTGGCATTTGGTGTGCCTCTTGCCGCTAATGCTTTGGCTCCCATACGGCCATCACTGTGTTAACTGAGTTTGAAGGCTGGGATCCGCTGAAATATATTGCCACATTAATAACTCCAGAACATTGCAGGCAGTGTTGAAATAGTAAATTAGGACACGACGGGTATATATTCAGGGCAGAGCGCTGAAGTGCCATTTTATTACATGTGCCATGGAATTAAAGGCTTAATTTTCTTTTAAAAGATGGTGATGCATCATTTCCTGCAGCCAGGTAAAAACAGTTAGCAGAAATGATTTATCCTTCACTCCATTTTAAAATAGAATCCGGGACCCCAGGATCTTGCTCTCTGTTATTTATCTCTGCCTGGAGGGCACTTGCGAATTTGATCCGTCATTCTGACTTGAAGGACACAGATGAGCCCGGGGTGAGGTTGGGACGGAGCCCTGCGGTGAGGTTGGGACGAGCCCTGCTGTCTCTGTGGGTTAGAGGGTGTGGCTTTCTGAGTAAGACCCCAAGGGCACCCAGGCTGCTTCCCTGATCAGGCTCGGCCACAGGCTGGCTTTGTGACTGAAGGATCCCAGGTTTGGTTCTGGACAAGGGAACGTACTTGGGATTGGGCCAAAATCAGCAGTTGGACATCCCTCTCACTATCTGGGACCACTGGCTCCTAATTTCTCACCTGCCTGCCTACCTGATCACCTCTAACTGCCCCCTCCCCCTCCTGCAAGCCTGATCACCCATAACTGCCTCTGCCTGTCAGCCTGATTGCCCTTAATTGCCCCCCTGCTGCCCTGGTCACCCCCAACCACCCCCCCTGCCAGCCTGGTCACCCCTTAGTGTCCCTCTTGCCAGCATGGTCACCCCCAACTGCCACTCCCTGCTGGCCTAGTTGCCCCTCACTGCCCCTTCTGCCAGCCTGATTGCCCCAACTGCCTCCCCTGCCAGCCTGGTCACTCCTCCCTGCTCCTCCATGCCAGCCTGGTCAACCTACACAGCCTGCTGTTCAGTCTTTTGGTTATCCCTCGCTAACCCCCCTGCCGGCCTTGTCACCCCACACAGCCTGCTGCTTGGTTGTTACTGTAAGGGCGTCATGACCAATTAGTATATTACCCTTTTATTAGTATAGATTAGTCAGCTCAACTAGCCATAACAAAATAACATAAATTTGTGTGGCTTAAACAACAGAAATGTATTTTTCTCACAGTTCTAGAGGCTGGATTTTGAGGTTAGGGTACCAGCATAGCATTGTCTCATACAACAGAAAGTGGTGGATAGATTGCCAGTCAGGGCACATGCCTAGGTTGCAGATTCAATACCCAGTCCAGTGAGTGCAAAAAACAACAGAACAATGTTTCTTTCTCCCTTCTTCTCTCTGAGATCAATTAAAATGAATGATAGCCAAAACCGGTTTGGCTCAGTGGATAGAGCATCGGCCTGGGGACTGAAAGGTCCCAGGTTCGATTCCGGTCAAGGGCATGTATATTGGTTGTGGGCACATCCCCAGTAGAGGGCGTGCAGGAGGCGGCTGATAGATGTCTCTCTCTCATGGATGTTTCTGTCTTTCTATCTCTTTCCCTCTCTGTGAAAAATCAATAAAATATATTAAAAAAATTAAAAAAATAAAATAAAATGAGTGATAAATAAATAATGTTCTTTAAGTTAGTTTTAACAGGAAAGACAATAGTGATCTATGAAGTGAAAAACTCGTTATAACAAATATAAACAGTATGATCCCATTAAAAAATATTTATTGATTTCAGAGGAAGGGAGAAGGAGAGATAGATACATCAATGATGAGAATCATTGATTAGGTGCCTCCTGCATGCCCCTACTGTGGATCATGCCGAAAATTTGACCAGGAATCATATAATAATCTCCTGGTTCATAGATCATTGCTCAACCACTGAGCCCCACCAGCCGGGCCCCATTTTTATCAATACCAGGCACCCGAGGTACATTGGCAAGATCTCACTCCTAGATGAAAGTCTGAAATTGCCCAAACTCCTTTACAGCAAGGTTTCTGGATATGAATTCGTGTCTGTTGATTGGATGCACTTGCACAATATTTTGAAGGCAGAAGTGGGACAGAGGCATCTTCCCGCCGTTTGGGCTGTTTGTTGCTGGTGTCATGTTTGCAGAAAGGGGAGGTTTTCTGCAGTGGAAACAGGCTATGTACAGGCAGTTGTGGCAGAGGCAGTGCCCAGTGACCTGTTTTTTGGGAGCTGGAAGGCACTTGGGGGGCAGCAGTTTGCTGATCCCTGGTCACAGCTGTTCCAGAGTGTCCTAGAATTCAGTTGTGGCAGCTCCTCCCTCTGGGCAGGGAGTCTTTCCTGGGGGCCCAGCCTAATACCCACTCCTCCAGCTCTCCGATGATTTCCCAAGCACCAATTTCCTGTGCTAAATTCTTTCCTGCCTAAAATAGCAAAGATCTAAAAACATTTTGGATCCTCTACTGTCAATGAAAAGAATGCTGCACAGAGCATGTCTGAGAAGTGGGTGAGGTGCTGTGGAAGGCTCCCTTCTTTGAGTCTTAGATTCCTCTTCTGTAGAACTGAGACCAGAGATTATCTGTTCACTAGAGGCCTGGTGCACAAATTCATGTATGGATGGGATCCCTCTGGGAGGCTTGTAGGGATTGGGCCAAAACCCGCAGTTCAATGCCACCTGCAGGTTCTACCTGTTGCTCCCACTTTTCAGGCCTCACTATGCCTGAGACGGGCTTGCGCCTAATCAATCCCAATTGGGAGAGGTTTGTACTGATGCAGTAGCAGTGCTCACCAGCCATGAGCCCTGTGTCTGGTGCCCTCTCAAGGGGAGTGGCCTGCAGGATAGGGCAGAAATTGGTTCTCTGAAATCTTCTGAGGGGTCCCCGATTGTGAGAGGGTGCAGGCCAGGCTGAGAGACCCCACCATTTCATGATCAGGCCTGGTGAGGGATCACCCATGGGAGATCTCCAGGGTGTGTCCAGCCCTGTCTCTCCCAGTCCCAACTGGCCAGAGAGGGACATAGGAGGTTGGCCAGGTGGGGAGGGGCCACGGGAGGGCTCCAGGGCATATCTGGCCCATCTCACTCAGTCTTGATTGGCTGGACCCTAGCAGCAAGCTAACCTACCAGTCAGAGTGTCTGCTCCCTGGTGGTCAGTGCATGTCATAATGCATGTTGAGCAGACTTAGCATATCATTAGCATATTATGCTTTGATTGGTTGAACAGTAAACCAGACACTTAGCACATTAGGCTTTTATTATATAGGACTAGTGGCCTGGTGCACAAAATTCATGCATATTAAAAGGGGATTAATTAGAGGAAATATTTTGATATTGCTATTTTCCCTTTCTCTATAATAGAAGGGTCAGAGATGAAAGAAAATTAGTAAAATGTATATGAAAATCTTCCTCCTGTCAGAGTTTGGGGTGCAGCATGGGACCCAGAGTCAAGTCCCCACCCACCCATGGTGCCTTAAAATCACATGAGACCCAGACCCAGTTGGATCCCCACATTGGGAGAGATCACAGCCTTGGGTTCCCTGGCCCAATGATGGGCAGGAGGCACAGACTCAGGTCCCCCATCAAGCCCCACCAGTTGGGGGGATGCAGCCTTATAGCCCCCATCAAGCCCCGCAGGGTGTGGGGCACAGCCTCAGGTCCCCTGGCACACGTCAGGTAGGGGATGTAGCCTCAGGTCCCTTGACATATGTCAGGCAGGGCGGATAGCCTCAGGTCCCACAGCATACCCTCAGGTCCCCCAGCCCAGTGCCAGGGTGGGTGGCATGGCCTGAGTTCCCCTAGCCAGGCGCTGGGGTGGGGGTGCACCTTAAGGTCCCACTTCAAGCGTCACTGGGTGGGGGACATGGCCTGAGATCCCCTGTCAAGCCCCACCAGGTGGGTGGCACAGCCTTAGGTCCCCTGCCCAAGCCCAGCACCATGCAGCCTCAGGTCCCTGCTGATTGCTCATTAAGGCTTGTTACAGAAACCCCACCTCCACTGTGGGTGCCACCATCCTTGTGATAGTGTGATGATCAATTTGCATATTCCTTCTTTATTAGATAGGATAGTTACTGAAGACCATGGCAGCTGTGTTTCCCGAAGATGGCTACAACATTTCCTATTCCTCCTGTGGCCTTGCCACTTTCTGCCATGTCCTCTCTCTTGAAGTGGGGCTGACCTCTGAATTCCAAAGCCAAGGCCGAAAAGGCACGGGACTGCAGCCCTACCACCCACTAGGGTTTCCAGCTCCATCCCCACCCATGCTGCCTGGGGCTCTGTCTGGCATGGGGCCTCGCCCTCCTGGCTCGCTTCCCCTCCTGTGTGTGGCCTAGCACCTTACAGCACATCATGGCCAACCTGCTGGTGCTGCTGGGCCAAGCAGGCAGGATAAGAGGCCATGTCAGTCCTTGTACCTTCTGGCTCCTGTCTGCCACTGACCCCTGTGCCCCATGGCCCCTATTCCTGCTGCTCTTCGACCAGGGCCAGATGCCCAGGTTCTGTGCATGGCCCCGAGGGACTACTGTGACCACCAGGAAAGCCTCCCATCTCATCCCTGACTCCAGCACCCTGATCTCTGGTCCACTTCTGCCAAAGGAGAGCTTTGCCTGCACAGCTGCTCAAGACTGAGACCAAGCAACTCCAAGGTCTCTGGATCCCAAATTTCTGCCAGCCAAGGCAGTTGGCCAGCTGGCTTCCCCCTGATCAGAGTGTTGGGGATTATCCTACCCAGATCAGGCCAGTTCACTGGCTGCAATGGATGTCATAGTGACTGGTTATTAGATCATTATGTTTTTACCAGCATTATGGCCTCTGGCTATATATATATATATATATATATATATATATATATATATATGGCCCGGTGCATGAAATTCATGCACTGGGGTGTGTCCCTCAGCCCAGCCTATATCCTCTCCAATCTGGAACCCCTTGAGGGATGTCTGACTGCCTGTTTAGGCCTGACCTGGATCGGGCCTAAATGGGCAGTCAGGCATCCCTCTCACAAACCAGAACTGCTGGCTCCCAACTGCTCGCCTGCCTGCCTTCCTGATTGTCCCTAACTGCTTCTGCCTGCCAGCCTGATCACCACCTAACCACTCCCCTGCCAGCCTGATTGATGCCTAATTCTTCCCCTGCCAGCCTGTTTGCCCCTAACTACCATCCCCTTCCAGCCTGGTCACCCCCAACTGCCCTTCCCTGCAGGCCTGGTCTCCCCCACCTTCCCTTCTCTGTTGGCCTGGTCATCCCTAACTGCCCTCCTCTGCAGGCTTGATTGCTCCCAACTGCCTTCCCCTGCTGGCCATCTTGTGGTGGCCATCTTGTGTCCACATGGGGGCAGCCATCTTTGACCCATGGGAGCGGCCATATTGTGTTGGAGTGACAGTCAATTTGCATATTACTCTTTTATTAGATAGGATTTGCTGAAATAAATTTTTAGAACACCTTCTTATTTTTCTGATAGTAAAAGTAATACTCATTGAGAAAAATTTGGAAAATATAGAAAATGACAAAGAAGAAAATAGATAATATGATTCATATTGCCCAGAGATGATCAATGATCTTTTTCTTTTTTGGGCATACTTTTTTTTTTAATTAAATTTTTATTATTCAGATTATTACATTTGTTTCTCTTTTTCCCCCTCCATAGCATCCCTCCACCCAGCTCCCACCCCTCCCTCTGCCCTTAGCTCCCTCCCATTGATCTCATCCATAGGTGTATGATTTTTGTCCAGTTTCTCCCTGTACACCCCTCACCCCTTCCCCCCTGAGAATTATCAGTCCACTCCCTTTCTGTGCTCCTGATTCTATTATATTCACCAGTTTATTCTGTTGATTAAATTTTTAATTCACTTAATTTTTAGATTCACTTGTTGATAGATATGTATTTGTTGTTCATAATTTTTTGGCTTTTACCTTTTTCTTCTTCCTCTTCTAAAAGAGTACCTTTCAGCATTTCATATAATACTGGTTTGGAGTTGATGAACTCCTTTAGCTTTTTCTTATCTGTGAAGCTCTTTATCTGCCCTTCAATTCTGAATGTTAGCTTTGCTGGATAGATTATTCTTGGTTGTAGGTTCTTGCTATTCATCACGTTGAATATTTCTTGCCACTCCTGTCTAGCCTGCATCGTTTCTGTTGAGAAATCAGCTGACAGTCGTATGGGTGCTCCCTTGTAGGTAATAAACTGTTTTTTCTCTTGCTGCTTTTAATATTCTCTCTTTGTCTTTTGCTCTTGGTATTTTAATTATGATGTGTCTTGGTGTGGTCCTCTTTGGATTCCTTTTATATGGGGTTCTGTGTGCTTCCTGGACTTGTAAGTCTATTTCTTTTACCAGATGTGGGAAGTTTTCAATCATTATTTCTTTAAATAGGTTTTCAGTATCTTGCTCTCTCTCTTCTTCTGGCACCCCCACAATTCTGATGTTGGTACGCTTAAAGCTGTCCCAGAGTCTCCTTACATTATGTTCACATTTTTGGATTCTTTTCTCTTCTTGCTTTTCCAGTTGAATGTTGTCTGCTTCTTTATATTTCAAATTTTTTACTTGATTCTTGCCTTTCTCTAGTCTGCTGTTAGGACTCTGTATAATATTTTTTATTTCAGTCAGTGTATTTTTAAATTTTAGTTGGCTCTTTTCCATCTCTAGTATGTCCTTTTTCATCTCCTCTTGGCTCTTGCTAAATTTGTCCATCTTTTCTAGCATATTCTTGAAAAACCTTATAAGCGTGGTTTTGAACTCTATATCCAGTTGTTGTTTTCCTCCATTTCTTTTGTTGGTGATCCCTTCCCTTGTCTCGGCATTTTCACTATGCCGGGGAAACTTCTGTGTTGGATTCAGCTTTATGATGCCAGAGGCAAAGCCGCAGAAGCCTCTGTTGAGCTTGGGAGGGGTGGAGTCTCAGGGCTTAAGGGACCGCCTTGCCTTCCAGTCGGCCCCACCCTCCACAGCCCCTGAGTCTCATGTGACTGGGTAATGGCTGGAGAGGTCCTTGTGCGCGCCCACCGGCAGTGCCTCTAACCGCTGCCTTTCCAGCTCCCCTGCGCACTAGGACCACACGAGTCTAGGTCCCCAGGGTTTCGCCCGAAACAGGGGCTTAGTGGAGTCAGAAGTGGCACAGTTGGGTGGGTCTGTCTCCTGCCCACTCGCAAAAGCCAGCGGCACAATCAGCAATCTGTCCTGCGTGCAGCACCGTGCGCGTGGGAGACCAGACCTGATCTTCTGCGACTCCCCTAAATTTCCATGCACCTCTCCCTTTTCACAGTCCAAACTCCCCCGTATGAGTTTCGGCTGGATCTGGGGTTTAGTGTCGTAAAATAAGGGGTTCAATGCCGTTGGGAGTCTCCGTTTCCCTCCCGCCAGAGAAAGCCAGCCAGGTTCTCAGGCACCCGCTCTCTCAGCGTGCGCGTCTCAGTACCTCGGCTTTTTGCAGCTCCTCTGGGTTTCCGTGAGCCCCTCTCTTTCCTTGTAGCTGTAGAACTTACACTCCGCCAGCTTTCCTGTGGTTCTGGATGATGTCCGTTCTGTCTTTTAGTTGTAGTTTTGAAATTGTTGTGCGAGGCAGCAGTGTAGGTGTTTACCTATGCCGCCATCTTGGATTCTCCTCTGGGCATACTTTTAAAAACAGAATTATAAGTGATCAACCAAAGGACTTGTATGCATGCATATGGGCATAACTAATGGACATAGACAGTAGGGGCGTGAGGGCATATGCTGGGATATAGGAGCGACTGGGGAGAGGTCAATGGGAGAAAAAGGAGATTTATGTAATACTTTAAACAATAAAGAATTTAAATTAAAAATATAAAACCACACACAACATAATTAGATTTCTGTAGATTGACAATTAAATATTCTGGTGCTCTGATTTCATGGCCTGACAGTATAATGTGAACACTGCCCACTGTGAAGGATGGTCCACACTGCCCTGCGGCTGCGTGCAGTCCTTTGTGTGAGTGCCCATGAGCTGCACAGGCCCTGCAATGAGTCTCTACATAGTTTCTTCCATGCACACTCTCTAGTCCTCTGTGACTTACAACTGTGAAGGGTAGATATTACTGACCTGTTTCATAGGCCAGTGTGCAGGTTCCTGTGCCTGCTTCACCACATTACCTCTAGCTGAGGCCTGAACGTGACAGCGGTCTACTCTCTTACAGTTCCAAAGGCCTGGGTGTGAGACCAAGGCGCTGCTCAAGGAGCTGTCATGAAAGCTCTGCTGGACACGCCTCCTTGTCTCCCACAGCGTTGGTGGCTTCAAAAGCTTCTTGGCTTATGGCCACGCCCACTCCCATCTCTGCTCTGTCTCCACACCGAATTGTTCCCTCTAAATGGGCACTGTCCCAGCTTTAGGGCCCGGCTGGGTACTTATAACGATCTCCTCAGCTTTAGGGGCCTGCATCAGGTCTGCAAAGACTCTTTTCAAATCAGGTCTCAGTCACAGTTTCTGGGGTTAGCATGTTGCAGATCTTTGTTGGGAATTGCATTCAGCCCACTACAAGCAGGAAGCTAGGGTGTGGGAAGGGCAGCCTCTGCCCCGGGGCCAAGACTGCAGAGAGTAGTGCCAGGCTCTAACTTAGGCGTCTGGCCTAAGCATATTAATTTGTCTGAACATCTTTTTATATACATGAAAGTCATCTGTACATTTTTGTTTTAATGAACTTGATTGGATGACACTGGCTCTCTACTGTCTGTCCTTCCAGATCCGGTCCCTTTTAGGGATAGGCCCCTGAGCCTCAGCCTCAGATCTGTCCTTCCCAGGAGATGGGCATGCCTGGCACCCCACCCGGCTGCAGTCTCTCCACATTCCCCCACCCCCCTGGGGGCTCTGAGCTTTGTGCTTATGGGAGCCCAGGGCAGTGTGGCAGGCATGAGGGCCCCAACCCTCCTGGGGGTTCTTACTTTCTATCCCATCAGACGTCTCAGGTGTCAACACCACCACCTGGATCCTGGCCACCCTGACCTGGTCCTGACTGCTTTGGGCTTCTCTCCTTTCCCAAGGACCCCGGGGCAAGAGGCCTCCTCCCAGAGGTCTATGGGGCACAATCTCCTGTGTGCTTGACCATCTTGTGTGACCAGAGCTGCTGAGAGGTTCAAGTGCAGTCCTACCAGTGATCTGGCTCTGCCCCTGCTTTGCAAATCTGATTGGTACAGGAGAAGAGGTTGTGGATGGGATGGAGCCGGGCAAGGCGCCCCTGAGGACCTGGCTAGCTGACTGGCCCCTGTCCTACTGTGGGTGGGAGTGTTGGCCCTCATAATCCCCCAGTTATTCTCAGTGCACACTAATTTCTGTCTCTCCACAACTGTAATGAGGTCTGAACTCCAGTACTGCCTCTCCCTGCTTGTGGTAGGCTCTGTAGTGTAGCAGCGTGAGAGGGAGGTGGCTTGACCTGAGAACTCGCTGCCTGCCTTTTTGCTCCTGGGCAGTTGCACAGAGGAGCCCGCTGCCCACAGGGGAGGGGACATTCAGGGGCAACACAGGAGATCTCTGTGAGGACCCGGTGAGCGTGGAAGTCATGGGGGTGGGGCTAATTTAAACAGGATATGGGGTGCAGCTGGAGAACTTGCCTCTAGCTGAGCCCCAGGTGGTAGGTGTTGGGGTGCGGCCTGTGCTGTGAGGACCCCCCTGCTCCCTGCAGCAGCTCTGTGAAGGCTGGGCATTCCCTTCCTGGAGGCTGGGAGCCTCCACAGTGCTCAGGGATGGCCTCGTACACTGGCCCAGCCAAGGCCCACATGCTTCTTCCGCAGCCAGTGCCCCAGGCTTGAGGGGGAAGATGGAGCAGCATATCCTGGCCAGTGCTAAACTGCAGCTCCGTGCCCACTTCTAGCCTTGTCCGCAGCCCCAATGGTACCCTCAAAGCCAGAGCAGGAACTCCTGGCTGCTCTCCCTGGTTGCTCTCTAAGCAGCCTGGTGGGTTGCGCCTGCTGACAGAGGGTCTGGGAGGACCATTCACACACATATACACACACGCACACACAGTCTTTCACACACTCACACTCACACACACTCACACTCACACACACTCATACTCACACACAGCCACACCCACACACACTCACACTCAAACACATTCACATACATTCACACAACACTCATTCACACACACTCACACTCATTCACACACACTCACACACCTGCACACACATTTACACACACTCACACTCACACATTGTGAGTGGAGGATCTTGTCCCCGCTGGACGTGTGCAGTCCTACGAGTGCCCCTCCCTTCGGCCTCGCTCTTTCCCTGCTGTGGAGATGGAGGTGTCTATTACAGTGAGTGTGTGAGTGTGTGAGTGTGAGTGTGTGTGTGAGTTCATGTGTGTGAGTGTATGTGTGAGTGTATGTATGTGTGAATGTGTGTGTGAATGTGTGTGTGTGAGAGTGTGTGTGAGAGTGTGTATGTGTGAATGTGTGTGTGAATGTGAGTGTATGAGTATGTGAATGTATGTGTGGTGTGTAAGTGTATATATGTGAATGTGTGCATGAATGAGTGTGTGTGTGTGTAAATGAGTGTGTGTGTGAGTGTGTGTGACTGAGTGTGTGTGTGAATGTGTGAGTGTGTGTGAATGTGTGAGTGTGAGTGTGTGTAAATGTGTGTGTAAGTGTGTGAGTGTGTGTGAATGAGTGTGTGTGTGTGAGTGAGTGTGTGTGTGAATGTGTGACTGTGAATATATGTGAATGTGTTTGAGAGTGCGTGTGTGTGGCTGTGTGTGAATATGAGTGGGTGTGAGTGTGTGAAAGACTGTGTGTGTGTGTATGTGTGTGTGTGTGTGTGTGTGTGCGCGCGCACATGCGCATGCGCACCTGGGGACAGGCCTGTTGTTGGCCCCTTGGCTCAGTTTCAGTGCAGGGGTATGTGAGGTGCTGGATCTTGGGGCTCCGAGGGAATGAGTACTGGGATGGACACCCAAATGGATGGTGGTGCTTTCCCTGCCATGTTTGGATGTGAGGGCAAGGCATCTGTTTCTCAGGGTTGTGAGAAAAAGCCACGCTCCAAACCTACACATTCCTGGTGGCCTTTTATTGCTGCGACTGGGGAAGGATGGCAGGGTCCAGCTCTCACAACTGCCCCTCTTGCCTTTGGGAGGAGACGGAGAGCTGGTGTAGGAGAGTCTGCAGGGCGGGAGCAAAGGGAGCAGCCTCCAGAGCCTATATAGATAGCAGTGAGGCAGGAGCAGGAGAGCCTTGCCACAAGCAGCGGGGAGCTCGGAGAAAAACAGCCAGAGGTCCAGCACAGAGCTAGGGACCGAGTGGCATGGGGCGGAGGCTGCTGCAGACCTCATCCCTGGATGCTGGGGAACTGAGGAGAGGGAGGTGTGTGTGTGTGTGTGTGCGCGTGCGTGTGTTGGGAGCACTAGGAGGAGGCTTACATTCAGTTCTGCCTCAGTGGGGTGACACTCCCTGGGCTAGAGGGGTGACAGCACCCTCCTTAGCCCCTGGATAGACTATGTTAGCATTCGATGCCTCCCTCCTCCCCCTCTTGGGAATGAGATTCCTCCACAAGGCCCTGCCGGGGTTGCCAGCAGGAGGAAGAGCCCTTGTGCCTGTTCCTGGGCCCTGAGCCCTCCCGGAGGCAGCTCGCACCTGTGTCTGGGCCTATGCCACACTGCTGTGCTCATGCAGGGTTGGACTCAGGGCAAGAAGGTGGGGGGTGTCGTTAACTGAGCACCTACTATACAGCAGAGGCCAGGCCAGGTCATGAACAATTTACCTACAGGTACCCTGAGGATTAGATATAATTATACTCATTTTAAAGATGAAAAACCTTAAAGGAAAAAATGACTTGTCCAAGGCCACATAAGGCCATGGCTCGTAGTGGAGATGCCAAGTCCCTTTTAACAGAGAATCCCGTCCATACACATCTACTGCACAATGAGCTGCCCCCCAAGAAGGTCACAGCCAGACCCATGCAGAGGCAGCAGGGCTCAGCAAGTGACACATTCTTGGATCTGAGTCAGGAGAGAAAGGTGGATGGGTCTGTGGCTGCAGGTATCTGTGCCCATGGGTCCCATGGGGGCTGCATAGGTTCTGATGATTGTCTGCAGCAGAAAGAGGTCAGCCCTGAGCACATGCTGTTGCATGCATCGTTCCATACGACCAGAGCACAGCTGGTGGTCTGGCCCTGCAGCTCCGCAGACTCTCAGGGAGGAATGCGGAACAGAAAGGAAGATGTCCAATAACCAGGGAAATGAGCCTAGGTTCTTGGATGGGGATTGAAGCTTCAGTCACACAGGCTGTCCCATCTCACCTCCCAGCGCGTGGCAAAGTAGGCCGTGTTATTCCCATTTACAGAGGAAACGTGGCTCAGAGAAGTAGGGTCTCACAGAGAAAGAAGGTGAAGCAGGATTTAGGACTTCCTATCGCTGTGCCTTCTGACCCACAGTTGAGCTGCCCCCACACTTCCTGCTGCAGCCACTTTCCTCCCACAGGGAGGAGGGCCTGACAGTGCACAGACCTCAGGAAGTCATGTGGGAACAGAAGCAAAGGAGGAGGCTGGGTCAGAGGCTGCTCCCACCATCGCCATTGAAGAAAGCCTTCTCCCGGGACCCCTGGTGCTGGAGAGCAGGATTCTCCCAGGCACAGGCTGGTGGGAGGGACCTGGGGAGGCAGTGACTTCCTCTGGACAGCTATGCCCAGCATCAGACAGGCTGAGAATGGACCTTGGTCCAATTAAGCCATTGATCAGCAGTCTTTGTCCACCCACATCCCTGGAATGGCTAATGGCTTCCTGCCTCCCATGGGACAGCCAGGGCTGAGCTACCACCCAGTAAATCTCTCTGACCGGGCCCTCCCAGAGTGTGGTCTTTACTGTGAGAAAAACAGGAGATTACAAAGCTCACTCATGTGACAGTGTCCCCTCAAAGTGGCAGGCTCCTGGAGAGCACAACTACTCGCAGGCAGGATGCAGACTGCACGCAGGCACTGCTGTGGGCACTTCTGCTCTTTTCTTGGAGTGGCAGTGAGGCCTGCCCTCACCCTCCATACCAGCTGACTTGGAAGCCAGCTGAACATTCCTGCCTCAGACTGCTCAGAACCGGACATGGCCCCGCTGGTCTGAAAGGCCTCCTGCACCCCTCCTCTTCCACCCCCTGCTCATGCAGCCTCCTTTCTCTCGGAGCCGAACACTGCTCTTCTCTGCAATGCCTCCTGCCTCCAGGGACTGGATGCCTGACCTTGGTAAGGCCCTCAGCCGACCCCGCGCCCTATTCGTTTATAAATAGGCCCATTTCTCATCTTGCTCTGGCCCAAAGCTCCACACCCAAGAGGCAGATGCAACCTCAGGATTTTCTTTCCAGCCAAGGGCAGAGCAGGACCCGGCAGCAGGCTTGTGGGCCTGAGGGATGAGATCACAAATTCTCCTGCAAATAGTAACTCAAGCTGAATAGTTAGGAACACTAGTTAGCTTGTGTGTTACTTTCCTGCAGCTGCTTGTCAACCAATGGCTGTTGGTGCTAATTCAGCACCAATAGGAACCCCCAATTTGGGGTGCTGTGAAGGAAGAAACTTTATGCAGTGCAAGCAGCTCACTGTGATCCAGCAGGCTGGGAAGCAGTGGTGGGGCCATGTGACCAGCCCCTCTCTTGGCTAGATAGCTCTGCTCTGCTCCATGCCTGTCTTTGTTCTGTGCGGGTCAGGTCTGGCGAGATACCTTTTCTGTGTTTCAGCTCAGCCTGGGAGGTGCCCTCCTCTGTTTCCTGTGGGAAGGGAAAGTGTGCTCTTGGAGTCATCAGGGAGCTGGCTTATATGAGCAGGAGTCCCAACCTTGCTCTCTGATTGGTTTTGTTCTCATGCAGATAAGGAATACAAATCCTCACAGTTTGATTGGCCCAAAAGCCACTGTCCTGCTTGGCTAGAATAGAGCAGCTCTAATTGGCTGGAGCTTTTCAGCACTGACTGGATGGGGAAAGACTCAGTTTTATTGGTTGAAATAGAATGCCAGGAAATCTTTATAAGAACTGGCTCTGATGCTAGGAACACAGTGCAGGCCGCCAGGTAGTTCAGTGCATGCTTTTCCCTGAAGTGCAGTTTGTGTGAGAGGCTCGGGTGCAAAAATGGCTGGTAGGCTCTGCTTTTTAAAAATTTGAGTCTCACACTTGTCAGAATAGCTATCATCAATAAATCAACAGACATCAAGTGTGGGCCAGTATGTGGAGAAAATGGAACCTTTGTGCACTGTTTGTAGGAATGCAGACTGGTGCAGCCATTGTGGAAAGCAAAAAAGAGTTTCCTGAAGAAATAGAAAATGGAGCATCCCTTCGTTCATTGTAGTGTTATTTAAAATAGCTAAGATTTGGAAGCAGCCCAAGTGCCCATCAGTAGATGAGAGGATAAGAAAGCTGTGGTACATCTACACAATGGAACACTACTACTTAGATGTGAAAAAGAAGAAAGTTTTACCCTTTGCAACAGCATGGATAGACCCGGGGAATATAATGCTAAGTGAAATAAGCCATTCAGAGAAAGACAAGTATCACATGATTTCACTTATGTGGAATCTAATGAACAAATAAATGAACAAACAAAATAGAAATGGACTAATTGATACAGAGAACAGACTGACAGCTGCCAGAAGGGGGGGAATAGGGAGACTTGGTGAAAAAAGTGAAGGGATTAAGCAAAAAATAAAATAAAAATACAGCAACCCATAGACAGACAACAGTATACGGACTACCACAAGGAAAGGGGGTGGAGGAGGTAGAAGAGAGTAAAGGGGCCTAAATGGTGATGGAAGGAGACTTGACTTGGGCTGATGAATATACACTACAATGCACAGATGATGTATTATAGAATTGTATACTTTAAACCTACATACTTTTCTTAACCAATGTCAACCCAATAAGTTTAATAAAAAATTTGGGCCCAGTTAGCCACCAGGAGCCCTTTTTAGTAAGTGTCTCTCCCACTCGATCCTGCATTCCCCTGCCTCAGGGTTCACCCTAAGACATTACCGTGCACTGGGAGACCTAAAGCAACAAGAATTACTCTTTCACAGTCTGGAGGCCAGAAGCCTGAAATGAAGGTGAGGGCAGAGCCACTCTCTTTCTGAAGGTACGAGGGGTGGATCTTCCCTGCCATTCCCAGTGGCCCCGTTTGTTGATTGACTTGTAGACACACCACTCAGGCACTCACCTGTGTGGTTACATTGCCTCCTCCCCTACTGTCTCTCAAATGTTCATCTATCTTTCTCCTATAACCCAGCACCTGCCACTGGGTTTTGGGCCACCAGGATATTCCAGGACGATCCTATTACAAGATACTTAATCCTCTCTGCAGAGACCCTTTTCTCAATAAGGCCACACACACAGGTTCCATGGGTTAGGGCATAGACACATCTTTGCCCTAACCAACAGCAGAGGCAAAACCCTTTCAGTGGGCCACCATTCAGCCCACTACAGCTTGTTGCCACAAATGAAATTTTCTGGGATAGCCATGGCTAGGTGGATCAAATGAGGCAGCCCAAGAAAGGAGATTTGCAATAGAGGAACGCAGAGAGGGTGCCTGTTGCTCTGCGGTCCAGGCGCCCTAGGGCCAGGTCCATCACGCTGGCTCTGCATGCACCTCTAACACTGAACCGACACCCGCTGGTTCATAGGCCTTGGGAGGAAGCTGTGTGTCATCTCCTGCTCGGCTGAACTTGTGGGTCAGCTATCAGCTGGATTAGTGACTGGTCAATAAATCCGGTTGAGCAAAGACAGCTGGAGTGTGCAGACCACACAAAGACACTCTTCATTTTGGCTTTCGTGGTGATTTGGCATGATTTGTAGCTTGGCACTTGGCCACTATGACACTCACAAAGTCCGGTCAGCTGTCACTCTGTCATGTTTTTTGCTGAGAGAAATTCCCCAAGTGTAATTTCACAGTGCATGGAGGGAACAGGAGCTCTAGAGTCATTCAGATCCCTGTGCCTGTCCCCTTTGTCCCCGGCTGTCTATGGTAATTGAGGCTTAGATGATTTTAAAAACTTTTTCTTTATTGATTAAGGTATTGCATAATTGTTCTAATTCCCTTTTCCCCCCTTCCCCAAAACCCCCTTCCGCTCATGCCCTGATGTACCTGGTGTCTGTGTCCATTGGTTAGGCTTACATGCATGCATACAAGTCCTTGGGTTGATCCCTCTCCCTTACCCCCACCCTCTCCTGCCTTCCCTCTGAAGTTTGACAGTTGGATCAATGCTTCTCTGTCTCTGGATGTTTTTGTTCATCAGTTTGTGTTGCTCATTATATTCCACAAATGAATGAGATCATGTGACATTTATCTTTCTTCAACTGACTTATTTCGCTTAGCACAAAGCTCTCTAGGCCCATCCATGCTAGTATCACACGCGCGTCCTTGGACTTGGAGCTGGCCTTTCTTTGGAGAGGCCCTTTGGGGGACTCAGCCAGTTTTTATTGGTCATCACCCAGTACTTTCACCAAAAGCAGTTCTCTGCCTGGAAGGACATGTACCCGACTCCAGCAGGTCTCTTGTGCTCCAGCTCATGCTCCACTCGCTGGCTGCAGAGCTTCTGGAAGCAGGTGGGTATGGTTCCATCACCATAAATTTTCTGTTGTTTCTCTTTCCTGTTGGCAGGCAGAGAAAATAGAGAGACAATGGAACATACCAGAAGAGTGGTTGCGATGCAGCCCAACCTGCCTCCACACAAACCGGCCTGGACAGGTAGCCATGTTCAACCATCTGTCACAATTGCTAACAGACACAGTGCTGCCTCTGGCTTGTGCTCCAAAGTGCCCAGCGAATGACTTTTGAGTCCCATGTGAGAACTCTGGATCTGGAAAGTCATAGATCTATTAAAGACACAACTTGTACAGATTTTAAACCTCCCATAATGTCCATGCATGTGACCTGATTGCACTATAGAGGTTTCGGGATTGGTACATATATTAATCACTGTAATTAAAATCCTGGGGTTATATTATATGTTATTTGTATGGCAGTTTGTGATGCCTTTAATGCTCCCAGTTTTAAAATTATTAAAGCTACTGTCCCTGGCCAGCCAAAGTGATAAGCAAAATAAGGATGTGATCTTATTCCCTCTTGATGGGACAGGCGAGGAGGGCGTGTGCGGGATTTCCTTATAAAAGGACGGAGTGTCGGAGTGTCGAATCTGAGAACTCCAGCTGTGCAACAGGAAAGTTGAAATGGTTTGCTGGGATCATTAATATTGCAATGAAAACTAATTAAACCTGGAGCAAGGAGGAGTTCGTTAGTGGTTTGGAGCCAAGAGTTTTGCCTCTGCAGTTGGTTACAGCACTGAGGAACTTGGGACCTTGTCAGCTGGGCTTGAGGTTATGCAGCGCTTTCCTTTATGTGCCTCTGAAATTGGGCTGGCACTAATCTAGACCCTCGGCAGGTGGAAGCCAAGAGATTTCCTTGGGGAGCCAGCAGTGCCTCTCCTGTCTGGGTGGTCATCCCGTGCAGGCCACGGGAGACAGGGAAGGGATGGTAATTGACAACTCTTCTTCCAGGCAGCGAGAGGTGCTTCCACATCCAGCAGAGCCTCCTGGCACCATTAGAATGAAAAGTGGCCCCAGCTTCCACAGCAGTTTTGTGCTACCGAGGTCCTGCATGTATGTCACATCTGCTCTTCTCAATAGCACCCACAAAATGCCTTTGCCATTTCGTTCCCCAAGTTGTGTCCAAGAGAGGAAGGGTTGCTTCGCCTCAGGCTGGGTTTGGCTGGCAGTATTCTATGAAGGAGGCCCTGAGGACCAACTCCTAGAGGAGGGAGCTGGTGTGGCAGAGGGAGAAGCAAGCTGTGAGCCTACCCGACACCTAGGGAGCTTTGGGGCTGGAGTGGTGCTTCAGGGGTGTCCTGAGTTGGGTTGAAATGGTTAGTTCTTCATCCTTCAGCTTTGATCACTCATTGAATGGATCACTCATTGGGCCAGATGGCTCTGTGCTGACACCACCTGTGGCTGGCTGAAAGCTAGTGCCACTTATCCTGCCCCCACCCCCCTCTCTCTGCCACAGCACCCCCACCTGCTGTGGCAGCAAGTCCTTTTTCCAGGGGGTTCTGGGCAGCGCATCCCCTGCAGTTTTGTTTAACATGAGCTCCCTTGACCTCAGCGCAGTACCTGGAACATAGTAGGTTTTAATGGATATTTGTTATATGGTAGGTATTTAATGGATACTTGTTAACACAGATAGAAAATTCCCATTTCACACAGGAATCAAGGTGGTGAAAGTGAAGTAAATGGTGGAACTAGACTTGGAAGGAAGATCCTTAATGCCAGAATCCTGCCCTGGCCTCTGTCTCTTATGTAATTCTACTTAGGAATGGTGAAGTACAGTAGGAGGATCTGGGCAGTGCTTCTCTGGCTCCTGGTACAGAGTCAAGTTCATCCTTTAACATCCAAAGGAGAGAGCTAGGGTTTCTCTTTCAAGGCCTTTCCCTGAGTCCCCAACCTAGGCCAGCTTGAATGGAAGGTTGTCACTGATCACAAGGGGAAGTTCAGGTGCTTATCAAACTTGGCTTTGAGTTCCAGGACCCCCAGAGCGTTTTGGGAGCATGGCCTGCCCTTGGAGCTTCCTGAGGCCGGGGTTGAGCACATAGGACAGAGCCTGAGAATGCCACCCAGGGTTGCAGGGAAGTTGCCCTGAGATGTTCTCTTGATAGTTTGCTACATGCTCTCAGCTTCTATACTTTCATTTTAGGCAAAACCAAATGTGGAAATCTGGTAAGTAGACAGATAAGACAAAAAATGTTCACCTTTCTTGATTTTCTGGTCCAGAATTCAGCATTTCCCCATGTGCTGTTCGTGGGTTACAGAAGTGCCACTACATTGCTTCTCTTAGCCCTGGGGACAGTGAACTGGCAGCGAAGGGGCCTGGTCACCCCACCACAAGCAGCCTCTTCTGTTTATTCCCATGTTACAAAGGTGCCATAACCAGGGAAGGCTGGGATAAGCCATTTCAATCACTTGGCTATAGGGAGCTTGTTTTGAATGCTGGAATAAAAAGTTTATGCATCCTGAGGAGACAAAAATTACTTACATTATGCTAAACATCAGCCTCAATTTTCCAAGTCAAAGCCCATATCCCAGAGGAAGTGGCCTCTCTCTCCCAGGCCCTGAGCAGCGATGGTTTCACTGCCGGGTCCACGGGGCTCCTGTGAGCATCGTTCTCAAGCCCCTCACTTCACAGGCGAGGGGCCCTGAAGTCTGGAAGGTGAGGCCTAAGCAATGTGCAGAGAGACGCGGGAGGCTAATGTGAGAAATTATTAACCCCGGTCATTATCCCTAAAATGATCCCCTAAGAGCCCATGAAAACAGATAATTATTTAATTGCATACTTTGTCTGCATAGTATATTTTATGCATTGTATAATTGTCACCATCGTAATGAATGGTGGTTAATTTCTTAGTAGATAAAAGGAGCCTGCGGAAGTGGGTATTTACACATCTTTTCTTTTTCCCTTCAAGGTTGTGTCTAGGTGGTCTTTTGCTTTTGTTCACCTCAGGCAGCAGAAAGGGCAAGAGGGGCAGGTCTTCAGGGCACCCTCACTGCCCCATGCCTGGTGTCCAGCCATCATTTCCCACCGCAAGAGGAGTTCTTGCCAGGCTAGTTCAGGTGCTTCTCCGTGCAGTCCCCTAGTACCGTCATTTCAGGGGAATGGAAAACTTAGTGATCGACTTTGAACCTCCTTGACTGCCTTCAGTGATTTTTAATGTTTTGGGTTAAATTAGCTGCATGAAGAAACCCCAGCATCTTGATGGTGTAGAGGCCTTTTTCCCTGGAAAGGCCTGCCACCGTGTCTGTGTGCGTGGGCCCTTCCAGGCTGCTCCAGGGTCCAAGTTGGTTCAAAAGTTCCAGCCATCACATCAGCACCACAGCCTGGCCCCAGGAAGGAAGCAGGAGCTGGGGGGTGGGGTGGAGAAGAAGGACTAATGATGGCTCTACCCGGCATTCCTATAGAGCAGTTCGTTTCTATTCCATTAGCCAGAATCCGTCACAGACTGCCTTTAATGGCAAGAGAGGGAGGTGAGTACCGATTTTAGCTACTGTACTCTCCTAGCTCAGGAGCCAGCAGCTCTATCCAGGAGGACAGGAGCATGATGAGTCGATATGGATCTCCACTGTCTTTGTCACTGGATTGATTCCACAAGGTAACATGTGCTGAAACTTTAGCACAACTCCTGGCACATGGTTAGGTTTTTGCCAATGTAGCTGTGATTTAGGGGGGCCTCCATTGCTAGAGCTGAGGCTACTGGGAGAAGACGGTGCCTGTTCTCAGGGCTCTTGATCTAGTAGGGCTCAGCCAGGTTGGGAGGCATAGTCTACCAAGCAGGTGAAGGCACCTCCGAGTAGACCTGCCTCTGACAGATGACACCTTGAGGTCTTCAGAGGACGAGACTGAAGAGCCAGTCAGTCAGGGCTCAGCTATGATCTAGCTGTGCTTTATGGCCATAGGAAAGTTTGGGGGCCACTGAAAGAGCATGGTTACTGGGGCACCAGCCCTCAATGGGCAAACTTTAGTTCCTGACCTGCAACCTGGAATAATGGCCCTTATCTGGCAGAACTGTCCTGTGAATAGTGCCACGCACAGCCCTCCTCAAGCTAGTGCTGCTAGGACATGTGGCCGGGTTAGCAGGGCTACCCCATGCCAGGGGCCTGGTGGTTCCTTGGACCAGATTTACTGTAAACAAGGAAGAAGAGAGGTCAGTACAGTCCTTTCTCCACATCCAGCTTCGCACAGGAATTGTTTGTTTAATGAATTATTAAGAATAGCAAAATAAATGTGCTGTTCAGTGATAACTTCTATACCAACTACTGAGGAAGGGGTAGAGTACTGAGGAAGGGGTAGAGTATGAGGAAGGAACAGAGTGCTGAGGAAGGGGCAGAGT
>JAAGEH010000021.1:7467581-7500213 GCA_011751065.1 Lasiurus cinereus
GGGCAGAGTATGAGGAAGGGGCAGAATAGGAGGAAGGGGCAGAGTATGAGGAAAGGGTAGAGTATGAGGAAGGGGCAGAGTATGAGGAAAGGGTAGAGTATGAGGAAGGGGCAGAGTGCTGAGGAAGGGGCAGAGTGCTGAGGAAGGGGCAGAGTATGAGGAAGGGGTAGAGTAGGAGGAAGGGGCAGATTGTTGAGGAAGGGGCAGAATGTTGAGGAAGGGGTAGAATATGAGGGTCAGTGTATGAGGAAGAGGTATAGGTATCTGGGCAAGAAAGGTTAACCAGACTCCACTTCCCACTGGCTGTGAAGGACTGGAGGATACATTAAGCTTTCAATTGGATAGATTTCTTATCACTTGAAAAACAGATTATCACATGTCTGAAAGTGGCCAAAAGCTAAGAGATGTGCTCAGATGTTATCCTGGAGATCAGACATTTCTTTTCTAAATTCAGTGGTTGAGAAAAAAAAAAAAAGATGTTCTGTTTGGGCTTTGAGTCTAGCTCATTAAATATATCAATTATACATAATTTTTATTGACACTGATGAATTCATTTTATACATTTTTTTGTTTCCCTTATTGGACATTTTAATTCCAAGTTGCTTGTAGTTTTACTTTCTTTTGATCTTAAGAATAATACTGCAAAACGTGTACATAAATTTTCATAATAGCCCTAAATTGAAAACAACTGCAATGTTCTTCACTGGGCAAACATTAAAACTCTGGTACATCTTTGCCATGGAATCCTATTCAGCAATAAAAAGGCACAACATATTGATACATGCAACAAATTGGATTATCTCAAGGGAATTATGCTGAGGGAAAGCAAGTCCCTCAGGAATACATACTGTCTGAGGTCATTTTAATATAACATTCTTTTTAAAATAATATTTTTATTGATTTCAGAAAGGAAGGAGAGTGAGAGTGAGAGAGAAACATCAATGATGAGCGAGAATCATTAATTCGCTGCCTCCTGCATGCTCTCCACTGGGGATCAAGCCCACAACTTGGGCAAGTGCTCTAACTGGGAATCAAACCAGTGACCTCTTGGTTCATAGGTCAACATTCAACCATTGAGCCATGTTGGATGGGCAATATAACATTCTTAAAGTGACAAAATGATAGAAATGGAAACAGATCAGGCCAGAGGTTGGGGTGGCAATGCAAGGGAGATGGGTGTGGCTATAAAACCACAAAGGATCCTTGTAGTGATAGAACTGTTTGTATATTTGTGGTGGTTGTCCCACTAACCTACACATGGGATGAGATTTTACAGAATTATTCACACATATAAATGAATGACTAAAGCAGAAAAACCATCTAATATATAAAAGCCTAAGTGACCATTACGACTGAACGACCAGAATGACTGGTTGACCAGTTGCTATGAAGTGCCCTGACCACCAGGGGTAAACGCTTAATGCAGGAGCTGCCCTCTGGTGGTTAGTGTGGTCCCACAACCAACCTACCATGCTGGCCAACCTCCTGTGATACCAAACCCTCCACACCCTCCGTGGCCAGTCAACCTCCTGTGGTCCCTCCCCCTGGTTGGTCCCTCCCGCTGGCTAAGGCTTCAGGCATGGAAGAATCTGGGGTCCCAGAAGCCTGTAGGAGGAGAGCAACCCTGATGCTGATCAAGACAGAGTAGTAGCTTGGAGGGGGTGGAAGGGGCAAGGCAGCAGCCTAACTGCAAAGATATAGAGTAAGCACCACTGCCATCTTATGTCTGCCATCACACTGTGTGTGCACCGCTCGCCCTTCTGCCCCCCATCAGCCACTTCTAGCTCAGCCCCCTGCCTTTCCAGGATCCCAACCACTAATTGGCTAGTGCTCCTAAGGCAGTGTGCCACCATTGGCCAAAGTCAGCTCCCTATCATGCTTGGGGGCAGAGCCCCAAGAAAACATGTGGCTGAGGTAGGAGAGATGACCTGACCTGTCTGTCTGTCAGCAATTCTGCCCTGAGGAGAGTGAGGCAGAACATGGGCAGCGAAGTAGAACTGTATTTCTACCTCAGAGCACAGCTGGTATTCAGCCATTTTGGGGCACTCTGCCTGTGGTCTTTGCTTGCCACTGCCTTGGCACATCTACACAGCTAGATAAGGGCCTGCTGGCCAACCCCCATGATCTCTTCACACCCACTCCTCACCTCCCATGCATGAATTCATGCACTAGACCTCTAGTGAATAATGATGTTGTATCAATGTTAATGTCTGATTGTCATCTTGAACTACAGTTATATAATGTGTCACTATTGGGGAAATTGGGTGGAGGGTTTACTGGATTTCCTTGTTTCCATCCTTTTTATTGAATTTACTAGAGGCCCAGTGTACAAAATTTGTGCATGGGGGTGTGTGTCCCTCAGCCCAGCCTGTACCTTCTCCAACATGGGACCCCTAAAGGAATTCCAGTCGGACATCCCTCTCACAATCAAGGACTGCTGGCTCCCAACTGCTTGCCTGCCTGCCTGCTTTTTTGATTGCCTCTAACCGCTTCTGACAGTCAGCCTGATCACCCCCTAACCACTTCCCTTCCAGCCTGATTGACATCATCCTGCTCCTCTGCTGGCCTGATTGCCTGCAACTGACCTCCCCTGCTGGTCCGGTCACTCCTAACTGTCCTCTCTTGCTAGCCTGGTTGCCCATAACTGCCCTCCTCTGCCAATCTGGTCAGCCCCAACTGCTCTCCTCTGCAGGCCTGGTTGCCCCTAACTGTCCTCCCCTGTAGGCTTGGTCACCCCCAACTACCCTCCCCTGTTGGCCATCTTGTGGTGGCCATCTTGTATCCACATGGGGTGGCCATCTTGTATGTTGGAGTGATGGTAAATTTGCATATTACCTCTTTATTATATAGGATTGGGATAACATCCATAATAATAAAATCATAATATACTAATTAGATCAGATGTCCTTCTAGACAACCTTCCAGATGAAGCTGGGGCTGCAAGGGAAGCCCAGGTCCTAGGTGCCTGCCAGCAGCTAGAGGGAAACCTGGGTCCTGGGACCCAGAGGGAAGCTGGTGCAGGCAGCAGGGAGAAGGAAGGTATATTCTTGCACACATATCTTGCATTGGGCTTTTAGTCCTATATAGTAAAGAGGTAATATGCAAATTGACCAGCATTCCCTAGCACAAGATAGCCATCCCCATGTGGTCACAAGATGGCCACCACAAGATGGCTGGCAGGGTAGGGCAGTTGGGGGTAACCAAGCTTGCAGGGGAGGGCAGTTAGGGGCAACCAGGCCAGCATGGAAAGGCAGTTGGGGCAATAGGGCCAGCAGGGGAGCAGTTAGGCATCAATCAGGTTGGAATGGGTGTGGTTATGGGATGATCAGGCTGGCAGGCAGAAATGGTTAGGGTCAATCAAGCAGGCAGGCAGGTGAGTGATTGGGAGCCAGCAGTCCCAGATTGTGAGAGGGATGTCCAACTGCTGGTTTAGGTTCAACCCCTAAACTGACAGTTGGATATGACCTGAGGTGTTTCAGATTGGAGAGGGTTCAGGCTGGACTGAGGAACACCCCTACCCACTGGTGCATAAATTTTGTGTACCAGGCCTCTAGTTGGTTTTAAAAGTATATGAGTTTCAGGTGTAAAATTCTGTTATAGATCATTGTATATTGTATTGGTATTGTGTGTTCACCCCTTCAAGTAAAGTTTCCTTCCATCACCCTTCCATTGCCTCTTTACCCTCCTCTGCCTGCCCCATCAGCCTTTTCCTCTGATAATCACTTTATGGTTGTCTGTGTCTATGAGTTGGTTGTTTTGCAGAATACTTTCACCTCTCTCACCAAGATACCCAAACTCACCCCACTAATAGCTGTCAGTCTGTTCTCCATATCTATGAATCTGTTTCTATTTGTTTGTTAGTTTAGTTTATTCCTTAGAGTCCACATATAAGTGAGATGATGTGGTATTTGTCTTTTGCTGACTGATTTATTTCACTTAGATAATACTCTCCAGGTCTATTCATGCTATGGCAGAAGGAAAGAGTTCCTTCTTTTTAACAACTGGGTAGTATTCCATTGTGTAAACATACCACAGCTTTTTTATCCACTCATCTACTGATTATTGTAAATAGTGCTCAATGAACATAGGAGTGCATATAGTCTTTCAAATCAGTGTTTTAGGTTTCTTCAGATATATTTCCAGAAGTGGAATCTCTTGTTCATAACACAGTTCCATTTTTAGTTTTTGAGCTAACTCCATACTGCTTTCTACATTGGCTGCTCCCGTCTGCCTTCCCACCAACAATGCATGTGGGTTCCCTTTTCTGCACATCCTCACCAGCACTTGTTTGTTGATTGATGATCACCATTCTGACAGGTATAAGGTGATATCTCATTGTGGTTTT
Organism: Lasiurus cinereus; assembly: GCA_011751065.1. Taxonomy (NCBI): domain Eukaryota; kingdom Metazoa; phylum Chordata; class Mammalia; order Chiroptera; family Vespertilionidae; genus Lasiurus; species Lasiurus cinereus. The sequence goes on from JAAGEH010000021.1 coordinate 7,471,927, forward strand.
AATTTACATTTCTCTGGTAAGTAGTGATGTCGAGCATCTTTTCATATGTCTGTTGGCATCTTTATGCTCTTTTTGGAAAAGTGTCTAATCAAGTCCTCTGCCCACTTTTTAACTGAATTGTTTGTTATTGATTGCTGAGTTGTCTGAGTTCTTTATTAATCTTAGATATCAACCCCTTAACATATCTATCATTGGCAAATATGTTCTCCATTCAGTGAGTTTTCTTTTAATTTTGTTGATGGTTTCCTTTGCTGTACAAAAATCTTTTAGCTTGATGTGTCCCATTTGTTTATTTTTTTGTTTCCCTTGCTCAAGAAAATATATCAAGAGAAATATTGCCAAGAGAAATGTCTGACATTTTACTGTGATGTTTTCTTCTAGGATTTCTTATGGATGCAAGTCTAACATTTAAGTCTCCAAAACATTTTGAGTTTATTCTTGTGTATGATGTTAAGAAGGTGTTCTAGTTTCATTTTTTTTACATATCTGTCTAATTTTTCCAACATCATTTATTAAATAGACTATCTTTAGACCATTGTATGTTCTTGCCTTCTCTGTCAAATATTAACTAATCATAAAGATGTGGGTTTATTTCTGTGCTCTCTATTCTTTTCCATTGATCTATATATCTGTTTTTATGCCAGTACCATGTTCATTTGATTACTATGGTCTTGTAGTATAGTTTAATATCATGTAGCATGATTCTTCCAACTTTGTTATTCTTTCTCAAGATTGCTATGTTTATACAATGTCTTTTGTGGCTTCATATAAAAATTTGAAATACTTGTTATAATTCTGTGACATGTAACATTGTTATCATGATAGAAATTGTGGTGAATGTATAGATTCCTTTGGATAGTATGGAATTTTACTGATGTTAAGTTTTCCAATGGTATTTGTTTCATCTATTTGTATATTTCTCAATTTCTTTCTTCAATGTCCTATACACTGAGTGGCCAGATTATTATTATCTCAATGTATAATAATCTGGCCACTCAGTATATATATTATAGGCCCCATGCATGAATTTATGCATGGGTGGTGTCTGGCCAGCCTGGCCTGGGGGAGGGGACATAGGCGGGTGGTCAGCCTGCCTGCTGGTCGAACTCTTGGTCGAGGGGACAATTTGCATATTAGCCTCTTATTATATAGGATATACACTGAGTGGTCAGATTATTATGCATTTAGAGATCATAATAATCTGGCCACTCAGTGTAGTTTCCTAAATACAGATCTTTAACATCCTTGGATAAATTTATTCCTAGGTATTTTATTTTTTGACGTAATGGTAAAAGATTATTTTCTTAATTTCTCTTTCTGATCATTATTGGTGTATAAATGCAACCGATTTCTGGATATTTATTTGTATCCTGCTACTTTACTGAATTCATTGAGCAGTTCTAGTAGTTTTTTAGTGGAATCCTTAAGGTTCTCTATATACAGTATCATGTCATCTGCAAGTAATGACAGTTTTACGTTTTTCTTTCTAATTTGGATGCCTTTTATTTCATCTTCTTGTCTGATTGGATTGCTATGGACAGGACTTCTAGTACTATGGTAAATAAAAGTGGTGAAAGCAGACATCCCTGTCCTATTCCTGATCTTAAGGGAGATGGTTTTACTTTTTGCCCATTGAGTATGGTATTGGCTGTGGGTTTCTCTTATATGGCATATGTTGATGTATATTCCCTGTATTCCCACTTTCTATTGTAAATGGTACTGGATTTTATAAAATGCTTTTCCTATTCTATTGATATGACCATGTGCTTTTTATCCCTCATATTATTTATGTAGTGTATCACATTTTTGCCTCCTCTTGAATTTTTTGTAATAGTGTGAGAAGAATAAGTATTAATTATTTTTGTAAAAAAATACCTTTATTGTTGAAAGTATTACATAGGTCCTCCTTTTTCCCTCATTAATCTCTTCTAGCCCTCTCCCATCCTCCTTGTCCCCCAGTCCCTACCCGCAAGCCCTCACCACCTCATTGTTTGTGTCCATGGGTTATGCATATATGCATACAAACTTATTGGTTGATCTTTTCCCATCCACCTCTCTTGCCTTCCCTTTAAGGTTCCACAGTCTGTTCATGCTTCTATTACTCTGAATCTATTTTTGAACATCAGTTTATTTGTTTCATAAGATTCCACATCTGAGTGAGATCATGTGACACTTAACTTTCTCTGACTGGCTTATTTCACTTAGCATAATGCTCTCCAGTTCCATCCATGCTGTTGCAAATGGTAAGAATTCCTTCTTTTTTACAGCAGCATAGTATTTTATTGTGTAGATGTACCACAGTTTTCTAATCCGCTCATTTACTGATGTGCACTTAGGTTGTTTCCACATCTTAGCTATGGTGAGTTGTGATGCTATGAACCTGGTAGGTGCATATATTCTTTCTGATGAGTGTTTCAGGTTTCTTAGGATATATTACCAGAAGTGGGATGACTGGGTCAAATAGTAGTTCCATTTTTAATTTTTTGAGGAAACTCCATTCTGTTTATCATAATGGCTGCACCAGTCTGCATTCCCACCAGCAGTGTGCTAGGGTTCCCTTTTTTCCACATCCTTGCCTGCACTTGTCATTTGTTGATATGTTGATGGTAGCTATTCTGACAGGTATGAGGTGGCACCTCATTGTTATTTTGATTTGTATCTATCAGATGACTATTGACTTTGAGCATTTTTTCATATGTCTCTTGACCATCTGTATGTTCACTTTGGGGAAGTGTCCATTTAGGTCCTTTGTCCATTTTTAAATTGGATTGTTTATTTTCCTTTTGTTAAGTTGTATGAGTTCCCCGTATATATGTAAGTATTGGGTCTTCTTTATATGTTTGGTAAAATTTACCTGTGAAGTATCAAGTCCAATACCTTTGTTTGTTGGGAGTTCTTTTTTTTTTTTAAATGGGAAGGTTTTTTTTAATATATTTTATTGATTTTTTTACAGAGAGGAAGGAGAGGGATAGAGTTAGAAACATCAATGAGATAGAAGCATCGATCAGCTGCCTTTTGCACACCCCCAACTGGGGATGTGCCCACAACCAAGGTACATGCCCATGACTGAAATCGAACCTGGGACCTTTCAGTCTGCAGGCCGAGGCACTATCCACTGAGCCAAACCGGTTTCAGCGGGGAAGTTTTTTTAAAAAATTATTATTACTGCATCAATTTCATTAGTTTTTGTCTAATTAGATTTATCTATTCTTTCTGATTCAATTTTGGAAGATTGTATGTTTCTAAGAATTTATCCATTTTGTCTAGACTGTCCAATTTGTTGGCATATTATTGTTTGTAAAATTTCTTACAATCCTTTATATTTCTTGGGTGTCAGTCATTACTTTTTCTCTTTCATTTCTGATTTTATTTGGGTCATTTTGATTTTCTTCTTAATGAGTCTGATTAAAGATTTGTCAATCTTGTTTAGCTTTTCAAAGAACATGCTCTTTATTTGGTTGATGCCTTTTATTTCTTTTTAATTTTAGAGAAACATTGGTTTGTTGTTCCACTTATTTATGCATTAATTGGTTAATACTTGTAGTGCCTTGATCACAGTTTGAAACCACAACGTTGGTGTATCAGGACAATGCTCTAACCCAGTGGTCAGCAAACTAATTAGTCAACAGAGCCAAATATCAACAGTACAATGATTGCAATTTCTTTTGAGAGCCAAAAACCAACTTCTGCGCATGGGCCATGAAGTTTCAATTGTACTGTACATGCATGCCCACACGTGGTATTTTGTGGAAGAGCCATACTCAAGGGGCCAAAGAGCTGCATGTAGCTCACGAGCTGCAGTTTGCCGATCACTGCTCTAACCAACTGAGTTACCCAGCCAGCAACTTTATTGTTCTTTTTTTTTAAGACTCTATTTTATTTCTATTCTGATCTTATTATTTTATTTTCTTTAGGTTTTGTTTGTTGTTCCTTTTCTAGTTTCTTTAAGTATAATGTTAGATTGTTCATTTGAGTTTATTCTTGTTTTTTTGAAGTAGGTCTGTAATGCTATGAATTTTCCTCTTAAGACTGTTTTCATTGTGTCCCATAGGTTTTGGGTTGTTGTGTTCTCATTTACATTTGTTTCAAGGTATCTTTTGATTTATCCCTTGATCTCATTGATAACCCATTCAATGTTTGGTAATATGTTATTTAGCCTTCATGTCTTTGTGTATTTTTCAGTTTTTTTTATGTGATTGATTTCTAGTTTCATAGCATTATGATCTGAGAAGATGCTTGATAAGATTTCAATCTTCTTAAATTTACTGAGGCTTACTTTATGTCCTAATAAGTGGTCTATCCCAGAAAATGTTATATGTGCACTTGAAAAAAATATACATACTTCTGTTTGGGGGTGAAATGCCTTGAAAATATTGATTAAATCCATCTTATCTACTGTATCATTTAAGGCCACTGCTTCCTTGTTGATTTTCCATCTGAAAGACCTATCCATTGATGCCAATGGAGTGCTAAAAGCCCCTGCTATTATTGTAACACTGTCAATTTCTTTCTTTATATCCACCAACATTTTCTTTATATTCTTACTAGAGAACCAGTGCATGAAATTCATGCACAAGGGGAGGAGGGATCCCCTCAGCCCAGCCTGAACCCTCTCCAATCTGGGACCCTTTGGGGGATATCTGACCTAATCCCTGGGATCAGGCCTAAACTGTCAGTCGGACATCCCTCTCACAATCTGGGATTACTGGCTCCTAACTGCTTACCTGCCTGCTTGCCTGATTGCCCCTAACTCCTCCTCTGGTGGCCTGGTTACCCCCAACTGCCCTCTCCCCCAGCAGCCTTATCACCCCATGCAACCTGCTGTTCAGTTGTTTGGTCATCCATCACCAGTCCCACTGCTAGCCTTGTTGCCCCAGGCAGCCTGTTGGTCATTACTGTTACTGTGATGGTGTCCTGGACAATATACATATTCCTCTATTATTGGATAGATGTGCTCCTATGTTGGGTGTATAAATGTTGACAAGGGTTATATCTTCTTGTTGGATTGCTCCCTTTAGCATTATGCAGTGTCATTCTTGGCTCTTACTATCAACTTTATTTTAAAGCCTATTTTGTCAGATATGTCGGATATATGTATTGCTATCCCAGCTTTATTTTCTTTTCCATTGGTATGGAACCTTTTCCCCATTCCTGTGTACATCTTTTATTCTGAAGGTGGGTGTCTTGTACACAGCATATATACTTTTAAAGTGATAATTGATAGGTATGTATTTACTGCAATTTTATTCTTTTAACTGTGTCCTCCTTCTCCTCCTGGTCCTCTTCCTTCTTCTCTTTCTTGAAGATTATCCTTTAATATTTCTTACAAGAGGCCCACAACACAAAATTCGTGCACTTAAGGGGGTCCCTTAGCCTGGCCTGTGCCTCTTGCAGTTTGGGAGCCCTCGGGGATGTCTGACTAATGGCTTAGGGCCACTCCCAGAGCCATCAGTCAGACATCCACAGAGGTGGGAGAGGCTCCTGCCACCACCACTGAACCCAGCTCAGGGCTTCTGGCTGAGCAGTGCTCCTCCTGCAGGAGTGCACTGACAACAAGGGGGCACCTCCTACATTGAGCATCTGCCTCCTAGTGGTCAGTGTGCATCATAGCAACTAGTTGTTCTGCTATTTAGTTCATTTGAATATTAGCCTTTTATTATATAGGGCTAGAGGCCTGGTGCACAAAATTCATGCACAGCAAGGAGCCCTCAGCCCAGCCTGCAGCCTCTCACAATCCAGGACTGCTGACTCCTAACCACTTGCTTATCTGCCTACCTGATTACTCCCAACAACTATGCCAGCCTGATAGCCCCCTAACTGCTCCCCTGCTGGCCTGATTGATTCCTTACTGCTCCCCTGCTGGTATGATCATCCACAACTGTCCTCCCCTGCTGGCCCAATTGCCTTCTCCTGTGGGGCTGAGGAGACTGGGAGACTCCAGTTGGATGAGGCATGTGATATCTGCTGCCCCCCAGTGGGGCTGAGGGGACTCTGGCTGAATGAGAAGGGGCTGAGACGACTGGGGGACTGAGGCTGGATGAGGCAGGGCTGAGGGGACTGCATGCCACCATCTTGTGGCTATGGGTGCTGCCATCTTGTTAGGGCCTGACAGTCAATTAGCATATTTCCTCTTTATTAGATAGGATAGTACTGGTTTGCTGGTAATTAACTCCTTTAGTTTTTTTCTTGTCTGGGAAGCTCTTTATTTCTCTTTCAATTTTAAATGATAGACTTTCTTGGTAAAGTAGTCTCAGTTATAGGCTCTTCCTTTTCATTACTTTGAATGTATTATCCCAACTTGTGATCTGAAATGTTTCTGTTGAGAAATCAGCTGACAGTCTGATGGGAATTCCCTTGTAGGTAACTAAGTGTCTTTCTCTTGTTGCTTTTAAGATTCTCTCTTTGACTTTAACCTTTGCATTTAAATTATTTTGTGTCTGGGTATGGGTCTCTTTGGGTTCATCTGGTTTGGGATTCTCTGTACTTTCTGGACTTGTGTGTTTTTTTCCTTTACAGGTTACGATTGCAATGTCTTCAGTCATTATTTTTTTCAAATAGGTTCTTGATTCCTTGCTCTCTTTCTTCTTATTCTGTTTTCCCTATAATGTGGATGTTGTTACACTTCATATTGTTCCCACAGTTTCTTAAACTGTCATCATTTTAAATTTTGCATTGCTCTTATTTGGGTATTTTTAGCTACTTTGTATTCCAAATTGCTGATTTGATCTGCTTTATCCAACCTATCCTTTATTCCTTCTGTTGTGTTGTTTACTTTGAATATTGTATTCTTCATTTATGCTTGGCTCTTTTTAATGATTTCTATGTCCTTTTTCATGTTGTTGTAGTTCTCACTAAGTTTCTTGTGGTTCTTACTAAGTTCATTGAGCATTTTTATAACTAAATTTTTAAAAACTCTATATCTGATAAATTGCTTGCCTCCATTTCTTTTTTCTGGAGATTTCTCTTGACCTTCTTTTGGGGCATGTTTTATTGTCTCCCCACTTTGGTTGCCTCTTTGTATTTGCTTGTATTTATTTTGTGTATTTGCTATGACCCTCAGAATTGGTAGGGTGACTTATGTAGTAGTTGTTCTGTTGGAAGCATTGGTACACACTTTTTGATTACCTGAGCTAGGTGCTGCAGGAATGCTTCTCATATGGGTTATGTGGACATTCCTGTTATAATTGAGTCTTGATTATATGTAATTTCTATTGGCCTATTCGTGCTTGAGGTCAGCCCTCAGGCTGGCTGACTGTGAGAATCAACCCCATCCACAGTATGTTAGTCACCGGGCAGGTGCTGATGATAGGAAGCTGAATTTGTCTAAGCAGTATCTAATGCCTGCTGAGATTTCCCTTTGGATATACTGCTTGTGAAATTAATTGAATTCTGCTCTGATGTTTGAAGACTGCCACTGGTTATGTTGGTTCTGGGGCTTCTTGGAAGGGACTCTAGTGCAGGCCAATGTCAGACTCTGCCTGTGACTGGCCCTGGGAACCTACTTAGTTTGTGGTTGCCTTTGCTAGGCCTGGGTGTGCCCAGAAAGGACTAAGCCTCACACCAAGCATGGCTTTTACCAGCACTGGTTCTGGGGGCAGGTCAGCTAAACTCCTAAGGAACTCCAAGATCTGCCTTTATCAGCCTACCCCTGCCAGCTGACTGTTGGCTTAGTCATTGAAAGAGCCCCTGGGGATACTTGAATTGCATGAGGAAGATTCTCAGTGAGTCACCAAGTAGTGATATGGCATTCACCATATTGATACAAGTTCAAACTCAGCTCTGAGGTCACTCAGCAAATGTCCCAGGATTGACCAAGTATAGCTACCATCTGCTGGGTGCTCATACACCTTTGTGATGTGTAGAGCTCTCAGGGAGTCATTAGGGTGAGGTCAGTGGAGTTTTTCAGGCCTGGACAAAGAGATTTGGTGATGTGAAGGGAGGTTGCTACATCCGTTGGGATGGGAGGGAAATAAATGGCTCCTGTCCCAGAACCACACTACTAAGTCTGTCCCAGATCTTTCCCAGAACTAGGCAGTGCAGAGACACCAGGAGTTGGGAGAGTGGGGCCACCAGAAGTTGGTAGGATGGGGTTAGTGTATCTCCCATGAGGGGGACACAAGTAGGGGAAATGGTCCCTGCCCCAAAGCCACACAGTCAGAGACCACCTGTCTAGCAGGCTCCTGTCTCTCCCTGGTGAAAAGAATCCCTGCTGAACAGAATCCCTGCTGATTTTCACAGCTAGATGTTATGAGGCCCCCCTTTCCCGGTTCTGATGCTCAGGCTGGGTGTCAGGTGTAGATTTGAGACCCCACACCTCTCAGGGGGAACATTTGTAGCTTACATATCCCTCCAGAATTTCATCTGCCACCTGTGGAAGCAGGGACAGCCCTGTTAACATCCCCGCCCTTCCTACTAGTCTCAACGTGGGTTCTTCTGTAAATCCTTAGTTATAAGACTTCTTTTCAGCTAGTCTTCAGGTGGTTATTCAGGTTGATTGCTCTATAATTCAGTTGTGATTCCAGTCTGATCCTGGAAGGAGGTGAGTGTAACATGCACTTACCCCACCACCATCTTGAATCCTCTGTATTGTATCTTCTTATAACTTGCATGCCAATCACAATGATCTCAAATAAGAAAGCTAAAAAAATTAAAAAATTAACTAAAAACGTGAATCAATTAAATAATTAAAAGTAAGGTATTATTTTAATTCCCATCCCATTCATTACTAATGAGGTTGATCATTTTTTCATACACTTATGGCTTATTGGTCATTTGCCTTAATACTTAGTTCATATTTGTAGAATTTCTTAAATCATAAGAATATTAACCCTTTTGTAATTTTGTTGAAAATACTCATTTTTAGATTTTTTTGTCTTTTATCTTTAAGTGTGGAATTTTTGATAACATGTATAGTATATATAAAATACATACATAGATTATGCAGTTTAATATACCCATATTTTTTGTATTATTTTTTATTGCTGATCTTAGATGTGCTCTGCTATTCCAATAGCAGTAATTATTGGGTTATATTTACTTCTTTTTCCAAATGCTTCATTTTAAGTAAAAATTCTATTTCATGACTAATCTGTTCCTTTTCCCTTGGGTGTGATGTTCATTTATCACCTTCTCAATTCTTAAGTATCTTTGAGATTTTTTTCTGTGTTTACTTGGTCTGCTCCATTGATCTGCTTGCAAATTCTTTCACCATAAAACACTTAATCACTGGAACTTTAGAATACACTTTAGCATTTGGCAGAACAGTTCCCCTGCTTTTTTTAAAAAAGTTTCCAATCTTTCTCACTTGTTTACTTTTAAAGTTTAGAATTATTTTTATAAATATTTGTTTCATTAAAAAATTCCATCAGTATATCGAGAGTAAATTATTTATTTATTTATTTATTTATTTATTTATTTATTGGATTCTGTAGCAACTTTGCAATATATTTGCAATTTTTCTCCATTTATTAAAATATTACTTTATATATTTCAGTAAGCTTTCCTGTTGATTGCACATTCATTGTAATAGTTATTTAACACTTAAAAATCTATTATAAAGTTACTTTCATATTCTATTTTAGTAATTATTGGTGGTGATGTTTATTTACCTGATACTTGACAATCTTATTGATTTAAACAGTCTTTTCCCTGAGTCCTCTTATGTTGTCTTGGTTTATAATCATATTAGAGGCTTGGTGCATGAAATTTGTGCACAGGGCACTGGTGGCAGGGGGGAGCTCAGTCCAGCCTGCACTCTCTCCAATCTGGGACCCCAGATTTAGTCAGCCCTAAATTTCCCACAGGATCAGGCCTAAAATGGCAGTCGAACATCCCTCTCACAATCCGGGACTTATGGCTCCTAACTGCTCACCTGCCTGCCTGCTTGATGGCCTCTAACTGCCCCCCACCCCCACCAGCCTGATCATCTCTAACCACCTCTGCCTGTTGCCCTGGTTGCCCTCAACTATGAGTCCTCTGGTCCTGCCTGTTTTCCTACCAGCATCTGCAACGTTGCCACCAGTAAAGGGACCTGAGGTCATACCTGGCATTCACGCCTCCAGGGAAGACGCTCTCTTCTGGGTTTGGAATCAGCATCCTAGATGCCTCTGGGCATCAAAGAAGGAAGACAGTCAAAACAGATGAGGAGACCTGAGGACCTGAGGACCTTTTCCAGGCTCCTTAATCAAGCCCCTAGAGTAAGGGTGTTCTAACGCCAGCCCATCTGCCCAACCACCCCTCCTGGATTCCCAATCCCTAACTCTGGAAAGGAGACCTCTCCTACTCCCCACGCTCTGCCTCCCTTCCAAGGTCAGGCTCTGGCCGGCCTGAGGAGGGACCCCTTCTAGGCCTTTTGGATGCAGGACCATCCCTGAGGGAGTTCCTTGGTTTTATGAGCAAATGGCTGAATTCAGTGTCCTCTCCTGCTAGTCACCGCACTGCAATCTCCCCTCCGTGTCTGCCCACACCTACGAGGTCCTGGCGTGTCCAACCTACTCCAAGGCTAAGCACCTCAACAGCAAGAAGCCACACTGCGTTTCCCATTTCCAGCCGCTTATTTCTCTCCCTGCACCTCTCCTGCCACAGACACTGCCTTCAGCCTGGGCTCTGGCAGATGGAGGCTGACCCACAGCAGCGGCCTGCTCTCCTCCTGGAGCCCGGGACACAGGCAGGCCCACCCAGCGGCCACGCGGTACAGACTCAGCTTTGTAAAGGGCTTCTGGCTGCGCAGCCCCAGCAAATGTTGGCTCTCAATCTCTCTAAAGTAAGAGGAACACTTTCTCCCTTCCCTGGGGTGCCCTGAGAATGAATTATTTACTATTCGTAAAGCACTTTGTAGGGTTCAGGATCATTACACAGGGACCACAGGGATGAGAAGCAGCGCTGGATGCCTGACAGGGTGGTTGTTACTATTAAGCATTTATATAGCATTTTATGTTTGCCAAGTGCTTCCCAATCACGTATTAGTTAATTCTCCAGCATCCCAGCTGTCAGCGGACTCGTCGCCATGAGCTCCCGCCATAGGTGTGGTTAGGAGAGGATGGTGGTGACCTTGCCCAGGGTTACTGACACAGGGCTCTGCCTGTGACCCATGAGAGACGTGCAGTTTTCCATTCTTATCACATTGTCCCTAACCCACCCTAGCCCATAGCGAGGCGCCCCCCCCCCCCAGGACTGTGACCTCACTGGTGCTCCCAGGGACACCCAACTTACAGCCCACTGTGTCATGAAGGGAGGAACGCTAGCTTTGGAGTCCAAATATGGCTGTGCAATGCATACGAAGTATGACCCTGAGCAAGTTCCTTGTGATCCTGAAGGCTGAGGTCCTTGATTATTGATTAGAGATAGAAAACCCATGAGTCTGCTGTGAAGATCGGGAGGATTTGGTGGCAAGGACACGTATCAAGTAGAGGCTGAAGGCTTGTGAGTTCTGAGCCTCTAGTTACTGCTGTGGCACGATTGCCTTCAGCTTTGGCGATGACACGGCACACCGATGGGAACACAACAAAGGACAACTTTGGCTCAAAAAGTCCACCAGGCTGGCTGGAGTGGCTCAGTGGGTTGAATATCATCCTGTGCACTGAAAGGCTGCTGGTTTGATTCCTAGTCGGGGCACATACAGAAGGCAACCAACCAACTAATCTCTCTCTCCCCCCGACCCCCACTTCCTTTCTCTAAGCATGTCCTTGGGTGAGGATTAAAAAAGAAAAAAAAAAAAAAGAAAAAGAAAACCTCCTGGGACTCTATATAGTTTCTGCCATTTGCTTAGGAGCCTAGAAGTGAAAGATAAGGAAACGGAAAAAGCTGAACCTACAACTATTTTCCATATACATAGTAAGTCATGCTAGTTAGAATCCATACTGCACTTCAATTAAATTTTTTTCATTAATTAACAAATATTAAGCACCTACTATGACCCAGTCACAGTTCCAGGAGCTAAGGATATGGCAGTGAATGAGAGAGACAAAGACTGGAGATGCTTACCAGGCAACGGGAAGGAGAGCATGGCATGTGCCACTGCCCTGGGGAAGGGAATACTTGGGAATGCCCCAAGAAACTGAGAGTAAGGGAGAAGATGGTGAGGACAGGAGCTGGTGAGGACAGTAGGAGTTGCTCACACAGGGCCCTGAACCAAAGTGAGGGGCTGGATTTTATTCCCCAAACAACACTCCTCAAGGGCCATAGCAAGGGGTGGTGTCATCTTTCAGGTTGCATTGTACATCATCATACCTTCAACAGGCAAGCACCTGAGGGATGGCCCAGCCCTGTCAGGTTGTCACAGCTGCACAAAGCCCACAGTGTGCTTTCTTAGTGATGCAGGCTGATCCAAATGCATGTGCTGACATCTCGTCCTCAGTGTGATGGTATCAGGAGGTGGGGCCTGTCATGAGGGTGGAGCCCTCGTGAATGGGATTAGTGGCCTTCTGCAAGAGATGCTCTGAGAGCTGCCTTGCCACTTGCCTCCTGCCCTGTATGGACACAGCGAGAACATAATTATCCAAAAACCAGGATGGGGGCTTCAGTAGACACAAAATCTGCTGGCACTTTTGTCTTAGATTTCTCAGCATCCAGAACTATAGAAACAGTGCTATTTATAAACCTCTGAACAGACTGAGCCACGTAGAGCATGTCTGAAATACAGAGTCCAGTGAAGAAAACCTGATGCCCTTTGCCACCAAGCAATCCCATTGCTTTAGGACCGCCTTTGCAATGCCTTCGCACACACAGCTGTCTGCGACTTCCCATGCAACCACTGGGCTCAGCAGGATGAAGCAGCTCCCATGGGCCCCAATTCCTCAGCACAAGTGTTAGGGCTGACTCTGCATCACACCCCACATACTCCTCCGCTGTGAGCTCAGTCATCCTCCCCACACACTGGCCAAGGAGGGCTAGCTCATCGCCTTCCTTTTCCTGGCACTCGGGGGAAACCATGCCACTTACCAAAGAACTCCCTCATGCCAGATGCGGTGGATCCCCGAGCCCCGCCTGGGCTGCTGACCTGGCCTACACATAGCACAGGCTGCTTGGGAGTAGTGGCTCTTTCTAAGACTGGACCCACGGGAACGTGCAGTCTGGCTGGTGAAACAAGACTTCAGTGCTTCAGAAATGGTTCTCCTGGAAATGCAAATGCTCTGCTGGGAAAACCTTAACCTCTGGTCACCCAAGGAAGGCTGCAGTCACCAGGCAGCTGCATTAATACATTTCTGGACACATCATTCCTACAGTGTGTGTCTAGGAGTCTGTGCTAGCCTAACGGTCTGTCCCCCAAAACCTCAGCACTGGGGAACTCATTGTTGAAAAGCTTCTGAGAAAAATAGGGCTGAGGCCTGAGGTCATAAATGAACCCCCGAGGCACTTAAACATATATTCTTTTTACATTTGCTACAATACCCAAAAGCCACATACTAACTAAAGACAAAGCATTAGCCTCTTACACATCATAAATTTGTAAAGACAGGAAGTTTACACTTAATTTCCATTAACCATCCTTTTCTCTCTAGAACCGTTGATATCTCTTCCTCACAATTTTAGAGGTTGCTTGTGTAAATTCTCTTGGCTTGCATTCGGAGCACATATTTAAAGGGGATAATATTTGTGAAGTGTTTTTATATCTAGTAACTCTTCATGCCCTGGGCTCCCCACCTGTGTGGGACAGAATTCTTACCAGCAGACAACAAAATCTATACTAGTTTAATCAGAAAGTGGATTTGAAAATCATGTTCGTTTGCTTACAGGATCTCCAGGGAAACCAGGAAATAAACTTGGCTGCCACTTAGCCAGGAAAATTGCCCAGGCATACATAGGACTATTCTAGCAAAATGCCACTGCTGCTGCCACCCGCTGCTTGGCACTCAGGACACCAGGCACTCAAATGCCAGCGCAGCAGCCTAGCAGAGCCAGGGGCATCTGCAAAGAAGCTTTCTGGAAGACATCATGCCCCGTCATGTGGCCAGAGCCTCTTGTCCACTCATTTTCCAGGTTTTGAGTCAGCATGTCAGTGTGGCAGGTGCTAGGTTTATGTGGAACTCTCTGGAAAGGGGGTGTCCATCTACATCTTTACATCATAGGTGGTCTGGTAAGAAGGGAGCGGCCCATGGGCCAGCTCACAGGCTGTGCTGCACCCGTGGGACAGTAGGCACCAAGGCTGCCTATGGAAGGCAGATATTAGCAGAATACCATGTCAATACTCAGCTCTGACTTTTCAAATTAAATGCTTTCAACACTTTAACAGGATAATAGTCTTAAAAACCAGGTTTTGTAGAGAGAGAAAGCTTCTATAAGTTCTCAAAGCCACCATTACAATGTTAGCTGCCAGGCTCAGCCAACATGAATATTAAGGTTACCGAAACACAAGGACAGAGAAACTTGGAGATGATATAATCATAGATCCTGCTGAGGTTTCAGCCTCACAGGACAAGGAGGTGAAAAACTCACCTATCCACCCTGCTGGGCTGCAGCAGGAGAGAGGAAGAAATAGGACAAACTGCAAATGCAGCCTTTACCTTCCCCTCTTGGGGATACACTAGATGGGAGCAGCAGTGCTTAGAAACATTTCTCAACGCCCAAATATCAGCAATGCCTAGCTCACTCCCCTACACATATCTGTGGAGGCTCTAGGCCTGGAGGGAAGAGAAGAGCCAATTCATAACCACAGTTTACCTGCAGTGGGAGCAACCATGGGCCACTGGCTGAGAGGCAGCTGGGTGGATGCGCCAGAGGAAGGGGGTCTGGCCAGAGTTGCCACACAGTCATTCAGAGACCCCCACTCTTCCGTTTAGTGGCTTGTGCCCCCCTTGGTGTTTATTGACCAGCCAAAACAAGCCAGTTAAAGAGGAAAGCCCACAAGAGGCTTCTGGGGCCTGGCCGGCAGGTGGAGTGTCCCACTCCCACCCGCATCTTAGCCAGAGCTTGATCCTAAGCCCCACCCAACCCCATCACAGGAGCGGCTGGACAACCAGTCTGGCTGTGCACCTAGGAGGGAAGGAAGCACAGGAGGATTTCTGTCCCAGGTCAGGGACGCAGAGGTGTGTGTGCCTTGGTGACAGGACACAGGTTGGAGGGTTCTAGGAGATGTCATAGGCAAGGAGTCTGTGGCCAAGTGGAAATAGTGGAATCCAGAGACCATGGGGACAAATGGGGTGAATAGCCCCCAGTGGACAGCATCTCAGGTAGTGACCTAATCATCTAGGCCAGAGCAGAGCTCAGTGAGGACTCAGCCTCACTAGATCCTAGGGCACCTCTTTCCTGCTTCATGAGGCTATGGGAGCCCGCCATGTGTCTGAGGGCATGGTGTGCTCTCTTTCACATCTTCTCCACCATCTTTTGGTTCTCCTTCCTTTAGGATAGAATTAAGGCACAGAGGGATCGCTCAGGAAAAAGGCAAAGCCTTTTACGTAAGTGACCTTGATTCTCTGGCTAGTTTTGAATCTCTGTTGGTGCATTTGGTGTGATCGGTGTCCACACCTTGGTATGTGTGAGGTCATCTAGGACCCTTCTGTAGGGCATCTCCTGAGATGGGAAACTGAACTTCAGCACCATCTCCTTCAGCTCTCAGAGGCTTCCTTCTGCTGGATACTACCTTGTGATGGGCCAAGCTCTTGGATGGCGCATCAACAAGATAGCTCAAGCCTTCTGGAGCAGTGTTTGGCATACAAGTAACTCATATTCTTGCTATTCAGATTCCAAGGGTGTGACCTCTTGTAATTACCCTTTCCTTGGCCATATCACCCTTTGCTTGCCCATATCTTTTTTTTCATTCCATTTTCGTGGCTCATGTAGGTATAGGGAAGATGAATAATTCTAACTACATGACTAACTAGGGAATGAGGGGCCAATCTCTCCTTTTTGTAGGCATCCCACTCTTTCTTGGCTTAGGGGGTGAGGAGTGAACCTTCCCTCCTAGATGGGGGGATTCCTTCTGAGGCCAATGACACATCTCTTCCTTCTCCCTAGCTATGGTCTTCTGCTTCTATATAATTTAATGAGAATAAGGTGACTGAAGAGAGGTTGTGTGCATTAGTCAGGTTCTTCATAGAAACAGATCCAATGTGTGTGAATATATACACTGAGTGGCCAGATTATTATGATATCTGAATGCATAATAATCTGGCCACTCAGTGTATATCCTTTATAATAAAAGCCTTGCACGATGTCATCACAAGATGGCCATCACAAGATGGCTGCCACAAGATGGCCACCACAAAATGGTTGCCAAAAGATGGCTGGCAGGGGAGGGCAATTGGGGGTGATCAGGCTGGCAGGGGAGCAGTTAGGCATCAATTAGGCCAGCAGGAGAGTGGTTAGTTGGTGATCAGGCAGGCAGGCAGAAGCCGTTAGGGGCAATTAGGCCGGCAGGCAGGTGAGTGGTTAGGAGCCAGCAGTCCCAGATGTTGAGTGGGAGTCCAACTACCAGCAGTTGGACAACCCTCTAGGGGTCCCAGATTGGAGAGGGTACAGGCTGGGCTGAGGGACACTCCTCCATCCATGCATGAATTTCATGCACTGGACCTCTATAAATATAATGTTCATTTATTAAAATATATTTTATTGATTTTTTTTACAGAGAAGAAGGGAATGGGATAGAGAGTTAGAAACATCAATGAGAGAGAAACATATCGATCAGCTGCCTCCTGTACACCCTTACTGGGGATGTGCCTGCAATCAAGATACATGCCCTTGACTGGATTTGAACCTGGGACCCTTCAGTCTGCAGGCCGGTACTCTATCCACTGAGCCAAACCAGTCAGGGCTATAATGTTCATTTATTATAAGAGATTGGCTCGTCTGATTATGGAAACTGGCAAGTCCAAAATTTGCAGGGGTGGCTGGTCAGCTAGAGACCCAGGGAAGTGCTGATGCTGCAGATCAAGTCTGGAGGTTGTTCTGTGGAGATTCATGAGGAGCCAGCGCTGCAGGTCAGGTGTGAAGGCCATCTGCTGCAAAGCTCTTTCTTGCTCAGGGGATATCAGTCTTTTGTTCTATCTCGACTTTCAACTGGTTGGATGAGGCCCACCCACATTGTGGAAGACAAGCTCAATGTCTAATGATTTAAAAGTAAATTTCATTCAGAAACAACCTTACAGAAATATCAAGAATAATATTTGACTAAATAGCTGGGATCTATGGCCCAGCCAATTGGACACATGAACTTAACCATCACAGTTAATTGAGTGGGTTTGATCTCTTTAGTAACCTCTGCAGAAGCAGTCTCACTCCAATTGCTGGTCCTTCCTCTGTAAGTCCATGGTGACTCTCTGGAATGTGGGGTCCTCAACATCGTTCAGCCCCAGCTTTTGTCCATAGTTCCAATTTGGGGACAATAAAACAAGTTACAGTAAAATTGAAACAAACTCCTTACCTGTACAATTTTCCAGAGATAACAATTACAGATGGTTTATTGCTTTTCAAATTTTTAAATGGCATATATTCTCTATCTCTCTCCCTTCCTCCTCCTAATTAATTCCATATCTATGTTTATCTCTGTCTAGGTTTGTTTATACAACTTCATTGGATATAATTCACATAATATACTAGTCACACATATAAAATGTGTATTTGCAGATATGTACAGTCAGCACCATAATCAGCTTTAAAACATTTCATCACCTTTAAAAAATAAGCACCCATACTCTGCAGTTCTCACTCCCTTAGCCCTGTCTTCATCTCCCACCTCAGCAACTGCTCATGCGCTTTCTCTTTATATAGATGTCTTCATTCTGGACTTCATATGATTGCAGTCACAGACTCTGTGTTCTTTTGTGCCTGACTTCTTTAAGTTAGCATAATGTTTTCAAGGTCCATCCATGATGTAGATATGGCAATATTTCATAAATGTCTATGCTGAATAATATTCCTTGTAAGGATATACCACATTTTGTTTATTCATTCATCATCTGATGAACATTTACTAGTACACTGTTTCCACCTTTTTTTGGCTATTGTGAAAAATTCTGCTATGAACATTTGTGTGTAAGTGTTTGAGTGGACATGTTTTCATTTCTCTTGGGTATACACATAGACGTGGAATTGCTGGGTCAAATAGGAACTCTGTGTTTAATAATTTAAGAAGCTGTTTTCTGCATCATTTTACATTTCCAACAGCAGTGTCTGGGGGTTCTTATTCTGACAACATTTATTATTGCCTCACTTTTTGCTGCTAGCCATCCTAGTGGGTATCTCACTGTGGTTGTGATGTGTATTTTCATGAGGACTAGTGATGCCAAGCCTATTTTCCTGCTTGTTACTGATAAAATGTGGGTTGGGATATCTGTTGCCACCAAATTGTGCTTAGCTTTGCTAGAAAAGCGAGTCCCAGTAGTGCCTGGGGTTGGAGAGCTGACTTGACTCAGAGACAGCCTTTCCCTTTATCATAGTTCTTATTTGTAGTTTTTTGTCTAGTCCTTCAGCTCCCCTGGGAGGTAGAGCTGGAACTGCCTGCATTTGCAACAGACCCACAGCCTCTTCTCCCCTCTGGTTCTTGCCTCCATTCTCTGTAAGCTTTTTCTCTTCCTCCACCTCAGCCTGGACCCCCAGAGCTCCTTCCTTCGCAGGACAGCTCGAGCCTGTGGCTGACATCAGAGAGCCTGAGGGGAGCCTGGGGGTTCTATTCCATTGTGTTAGGCCTTGAAGGTCGTTCCAGTAAGGGCTGACCATGGCAAATCAAAGTGATCTTTTCTGACATACACCCCCAGCTGCCTGCTAGGAAGCACGTGGTATGCTAACCGGAAGTGCTCTTGTTTGCTGAGAGTAGACAGCTATCATGCCCTGTGTTAACGGCTTCCATAGACTTGAATACAGTATTGATTTGGGATTGTAAGTTTAAAGGCAGGAACTAGAAAATAGTAAATTGTTCTCCTTATGAGAAAGGAGGGGCAAATTGAGTGGTTCTGGGGAAACTCTAAGAGTGGAGGGTTTTTTTTTTTTTTAAATATATTTTATTGATTTTTCACAGAGAGGAAGGGAAAGGAATAGAAAGCCAGAAACATTGATGAGAGAGACATTGATCAGCCGCCTCCTGCACGCCCCTCACTGGAGATGTGCCCACAACCAATGTACATGCCCTTGACCAGAATCGAACCTGGGACCTTTCAGTCCCCAGGCCGATGCTCTATCCACTGAGCCAAACCGGTTTTGGCTAAGAGTGGAGGTTTTAATAGAGGAAATTTTGACCAAAGTTTGGCACACTTTTTCTTAAGGGCCTGAATATTTTAGTTTTTGTGGCCCATTCTGTCTGTCTCAACAACTCAATGCTAACATTGTAGTGTGACAGCAGTGCAAGTGAGGTGGAAATGGATGCTGTGGCTCTGGGAGGGGGTAGGCAGAGGAGCGGGGGAGAGATGGAGGAGAGAAAGAGAGAGGGAGAGTGTCTAGAGAAAGATATCAGTGTGAGAGAAACGTCAATCAATTGCCTTTCATATGTGTCCTTACCAGAACTGAACCCACAACCCAGGTATATGTCCTGACTGGGAATCAAACTGGCAGCCTTTAGGTGTACAGGATGGCACTCAAGCAACTGAGCCACAGCAGCCAGGCTGGAGAAAACCTTTCAGATGAAAACTCTGCTTTCTCCATCGGCACTAACCTTGTCACACATTAGTGTGTGATTGCTTCGTATACACTACAGAGATGAGGTATAGAGAGGAAGAAGCATGGCTGGGGTGCCAGGCATAGATGGCAGGGAGGGAGGGACACCGGTGGGCAGAATATGCCTCCCACCACCTACTTGACTGCTAACTGAGACAAGTGAGTGTCAGGCCTTGGCATTCGTTTCTATCATAGATTCTGGTTGATTTATTTAAAAACCCATTCCTGGAGAAAGAGACTTTTTCTTCCCCTTAGTACAAATAAGTGTTGTGTCATCAGTTTTTCCTATGGATTAGGTTTATTTGGCTCCTATAATGCCCTGCTTTTACTAGTCATGAGACTGTCTGATTTGGTTGCTAAGAAAACAGTACAAAGACTACACCAGGCCATTTTTAAAGCTAGTTATTTTGATCATGGAGACAAAGCCAGGCCTTTTGGTTTGTTTTGTGGTCTTTGGCAAATTATCTCAAGAGAAAGTCATTTCATAATATTTTATGTTCTGGATAAATATAACTGTCTATTTTGTAAGTAAATGCACATGGAGCTCCTCTCAGGGCGAATGCGAGAGGCAGCATCACCATGGCTCTCTAGTTGCTATAGCCACACATTCTCCTTCATTTAAAGTGAATTTTTCCGGAAAAACATTTGAGGCAAACATGATACGAAAGGTAATATCTTTATTACTCAAAGACACATGGGGAGTTTGAAGAACATTAAGACCTCGCCAGAGGCACAGAGACAGAAAAACTCACAAAGGAAGAATCAGAGATGCAAATGACACAACCTCAGCACCAGTTAAAAAATTAATGCTCATTCCTAATGGCTAGTCTCATATGGTGTGAATTGAGTCTCAGATGGTGTACTACTTTTTTGGAAAGCAATTTGGCAAAATGCTTCAAGATTCATAAACATGAGCATGTCTCTGATCCATATTCCACTTCTGAAACACTTTCCTCTCAAAGAACCCAAGTTGGGAAAAGCATTGCCTGTTTGAGAGCATTGAGTGCAAGCTACAAGTTCAACAACAGGGATGACCTACTGTGTTATCTAGCTTATGAATTAATATGCGTCTATCAACTAGCTAGTTATGTGACTTAGGTAACATGAAAAGCAAAATGGAAAGGACTCAATTGGTGTATTCATCATTCCAAAGACTAGAAGAGAAAAATACATAAAATAGTATTGTTTTTCAACATACATAAGTTTACTTAAGTTTTCTCCAATTCTAATCCAACACCACAGATTTCATTTCTCCCTTTCACTTCTGATATTTGTAACTCCTATCTCTAACCAAAATAATAAATTTAGCTAACATTACTCACAATATGTTTATTTGGTCCATCAAGTAATTTCAAGTTTTGTCTTCTAATTGTGTGGAGAATATGGGTTTTGTGTAGTTTTATTTTTCTTTCCTACATTCTCTCCATCCCTTGAACCCTCCTTCTTCTTCTCCCTCCTTCCTTTTGCAGGTTATATTGGGAGATTTGATTTAATAATTACCATCATCTTGGCTACTAACAATACTTTCTTAACATTATCCAATACCCTGTTTGTGTTTAATTTCCTTGGATTTTCTATAAAGTATCTTTGTTCTAATTAGATCCACAGGCATTTCACACTTGTAAACACAAGTCCTTAGTCTAAAGCAATTTAAATACTTTATAATAGCACCCCTTTTCCATGTAATTTATTTTTGGAGGAACTGGTCATCTAGCCTGTGAATCTTCTTCCACAGTCTGGGTTGGCTGGTTTTATTCTAAAGGTGTAGTTGGATGTATTTCTCTAGCCCTCAGATTTTCTTTCACTGGCAATTAGACCTAGATACTTGCTGATATTTACACTTGGTGTTGTTCTATTTTGGAAGAAAATCTTGCTAGATGGCCTCATATTTTTCCTATTGCCCTGGGCTGAAGGGCAGGGCTTGGGCTGGAAGGGCAGCACCTGGGCTGAAGGGCAGGGCCTGGGATGGAGGCCTGAACAATCTCTTATTTAGGGCTCCACCTATTTGTCCAGGTGTCCCCGTGGTCTTTGACAGAGGGACCCGTGTCCTCACCACCAAACATGCTCACAGGAGAAAGCAACTGCATAATTGGAGACAAACCCGATTTCCCCTGCCGTCTGGCCTGGCAGGAGGAAGCGGCACCTAGAGGCTGCAGGAGCCTGTGCTGGAGGGCAGGGTGTGGCAGGGCGGTGCCTCCTTCCACATGCCCAGCCCCTGAGAGCAGCTGGGTCCCCAGCCCTTCCCAGGACACCTCGGAGGGTAGTGCATTGAGGGGTCATTGGCACACCACACCTTCTGGCCAATGGAGTGGGGCTCACACACAGGCAGGTTTATTTTTACCCGGAGTTTGGAGAAAGCCTAATGCTGGGAGGGCTCCTCCACGTGTGAAGTTTAAAAGGGAAAGGAGTGTGCGTAGCAGCCCACAGCGGGAGCTGGCTGCCTCCGACCATTAGGTCCCATTAAAGATGTAATATCTATGGCGTCTCAGGAGAAATTCCCACTTATTTATGCTCAGTATTAGGGCAAGTATTAGTTAGATCCAAACAGGATGCAGTTAAGTCTACGCTGATGTCACAGCAGAGCTCGCCTGGTAAACAAAATAAGTGGCATGACTTTCGAGCAGGACTAATAATTTGTTCAAGGCCTCCATTCTGCATTCATCCCAGGCCAGGAAGGCAGATGTCCCCGGGAGAGGTGGGCTTCTCCCCACACCTTCTCCCTGCCAGGAGGCTGGGCTGCTCGCTCCCTCCCCCTCTCCCTGGGGCAGAAACTAGGAAATACAGCCCAACACAGGAAATGAGCTTGGCCGATTTTATGGGATTTTAAACTGAGAGCTTTGCTGGGGACTAGAGGGAGGCTCCCGCCTAGCAGCTGCCTCCGTGCCACCTGGGGCTTCACCTGCAGGAGGTGCTGCGTGCCCCTGAAGAAGCCTCTCCTGCGGGAAAGGTGGGGGGCCTGGAGGGGCCTGGCGGCAGGACCGCCTGGGGCAGGAGTGGGTCCCAGCCAGGCCTGGCTACAGATGGCCAGGTTGGCTCTCCAGGAGGCCCTCCCTCCGCACTGCCTTCTTCCCTGGCAGCTAATGGCCGCACACCTTGGTTCTTTACTCAGACTATGGCAGCTGGGCTTCCAGCACATTCTCCTGAGTACCAGGACTGTTGGCAACGGTCTTTCTCAGGTGCTGCAGTCGAGGGCACTCGGGACTGTCTGTGCCCTATCCCAGGGGCCCTAAGGGCTTGAGCATATCAAATAGCACCCAGAGACACCCACGCGACAAACCTGGAGCCTCCTGAGGACCGAACCCAGCCCCTTAGGCCTCCCCCGGCCAGCCTTCCAGCATTCTTCCTGGGAGGAGAAGCTGCCTGACTCTCTGGTCCCAATGCTGGGCTTTCCCTGGAGGAGAGATGGCCCAGCCCTGGACCGGGCAGGCATCACAGGCCTTGACAGGGCCGTGGGTCTGAGTGTGCATGGGGCAGATCACGGCTTTCCTGAGGGAAATACAGAACTTCCCATTCACTCCCCTCCCAGACCGCATCCTCTCTCCACACACTTCCATCCCATCTCCTCTCTCCATCCATCACACATATTTTATATCCATACTTATTGCATTACCCAGTATTTCAGGACTGTAACTATCCTTTTCCACTTGTTCTGCCTATTCCATGTTCCTTTTTCCTCTCTTTTCTTGCCTTCTTTTTGATTAAGTATTTTTTATTTCCTTCTTTCCTCTTTATTAGAAAGTTTCTTACATTTTATTTTACTGATTTTGATGGTTACCCTGAAGACTGTAACATCCATCACTGACTTATTAATTTGTAATATAGAGTAATACCTTGATCATTTCCTGTACAATGTAAGGATGTTATTCTTTAATTACATTTATTTGCTCTGCCTGATGTATTGTATTGCATGCATTTCAACTGTACACTGTATACCTATTTAAATCTCACAAGGCATCATTATTATTGTTTTATAGAGTCAAGAGTCATTTGCGTTTACTAATATTTTCTTTTTCTGTTGCTCATCTGTTTTTTTTCTCTCTCTCTGCTTTTATCTGGAATCATTGTCCTCTGTTGAAAGAGGAAAATGACTAGTATTTCCTTTAGTGTTCAGTCTGCTGATGATATGTTTTATGCTTTTGTTTGTTTGGAAATATCTTTATTTTGCTTTTATTTTTGAATAATATTTTTGCTGACCATAAAATTAAAAGTCTGCAGTTGATTTTCTTACAGACCTTGAGAATAGAATTCCATTGTTCTCTGGCTCTCATCATTTCTATTGGAATGTCAGTGTTAGTCTTGTTGTTGTGGTCCTGAAGATGATGTGTCTTTATTTCTCCTGGTTTCTTCAAATATTTTCATTTTATTTACTATAGTTTTACTCTGATGTGTATAGCTATAGACTTATTAGTATTTATCCTGCTCAAATGAATACTTATCCCTTGAGTCCATCCTCATTGTTTCACTTTAGGGATTAAAAAATTGAGCCAGAGCAAGGATAAGAGATAGAAATAATTTAGGCCCAGGATCATTTGATCAGTATTTACCAACTTTAACTGGTAACCTCAGATCTTTCTCCTACCTTCACTATCTTCTATCTTACTCCAGAAGTTTTAGTAGATAATGTAAATAGTTTATCAGGTATGGAATAGTTCGTGTTGAGGAAAACTTTTCTACACCACTGTCATGCTCAGGATGGTGTGATGATATCAGATATGGTACCCCTAGCCATTCTTAGAGAAAGTCTAGATTAGTAATTAAGATCTGGCTTTGTAATCAGACCCCCTGGCTCTGCCACTCTTCCTCCTACTAGCTGTGTGACCCTGGCAGGAAAGCCCACTATCCCTCAGTTTCTTTCCTGTAAAAGAGAGGGCACTAGTAGTGCCATCTCACAGTAGCAGCACATAATACTGTGTGCTTGAAGAAGCAAATCATTTAATAGCAAATAGTCATGTATTATGTGCAACACCCTGTCCCTCTCTTCAGGGTACACTGTTGCTGGAACTAGTGAATAAGTATAATGACAGACCATGTAGGGGGTCTAAAGTGGCAAAGGTCCAAACTGGAGCATTCCTAGGTTCCCTGTGACCTGAGTCTAAAGCATGTCCGTGTCTCCCAGACCACATGTATGTGCAGCATGTGTGGAAAACCAGGCCCCTGAGCCAGCTTGTCAGACATGTTGGTGATCCACTTCCAAGGAAAAAGAATTCTGTGGTCCAGACAAGATCATGGAATCAGAGGTGTGTGCTACTCATTGGCTCAGCCTTAATGGAGTCTCCTTTCTATATTCACTGGACACTACAACTCTCATTTTGCCCTCCAGCAGTTAATAGAGGAGCCATCTAGAGATTTCCAGGAACATGAAGAGCCACTCACAGTGGCCAAAATGTTCCAAGTCACGCTTTTAACCACAACATAGAAATAATGGCAGCCACCCTTCCCGGAACACCCAGGAAACAGATGGAAACAGATGGCATCCTCAGCCAACACTTCTGCTGTTTTTTAAACAATGTGTTTCCTTTGAAATATGATGGTATTGTGCAAGGGCCACATCTTGGAGACAGAATGCCCAGATTCGGACTTTGGTTTCTCCTTGTGCTAATCTGGATGAATGCCCCAGCCCTCTCTAGCCCACTCTGAGATCCTCCATCTGTGCCTCCCCGAACTGCTGGAGGAGTGCAGCTGGGCTGGGTAGGGAAGAGATGCTCATTGCCTCTCAAACTCCAAGTAGGGGAGCTCTTCCCCAATCCCACCTACTGAGAAAGCCTCTCAGGGCTCCAGGGCCTGGCATCTTCTTGACCACTCTGCCTGGGGGCCCTGACTTCACTGGGTTGGGGTCTCTCCATGCACTGCACTGATATGAGGGTGGGACTGAACTCCTGAACACCCAGTCACACACGCACTGTGGAAATGGGTCTGGGAGCACTCCGATGAACTGCCCAGTATAAACAACTGAAGTCATGCATTGAGTCCCCTTGTGCAGAAGTCCCCATAGGTGGCCTGTCCCTTGAGCCCCCACTGCCTTCTCAACCACTTTACTTTTCCCTTCCTCTTTCCATCTGTATTAGATGACAAAGGGATTTCAAATAGTTCTTCTCATATTCACATCCAAACCAATGGAAGGGTCAGCAGGCCACTTGACCCTTTATTAAACAACTAGGGGCCCGATGCACAAAATTCATGCAAGAGCCTTGGTCCTTGCAACCCTGGCTTTGTCTGAAAGGTCATTCAGCAGTCTGGTCTAATTATCATATTATGCTTTTATTATTATAGATAGTCACCTTTCTGAGAAGGCAGCTGAGAATACAAATTGCAAAGTTCTTCCTTTCGTTATTTCAGTTGCTTTAGTTTGTGTTTCCTCAGAGTGGAGCCCAAGACTAATCCTTGGTGCCCAAAATACATTTGGGAGGAGAGGCCAGGAAGCAGAGTGTAGGGCAAGGTGAGGCTGGGAAGTAGGGGTGTAGGGCAAGGTGAGGGTGGGAAGTAGGGGTATAGCACAAGCTGGTTTCTCGAGACAGTGGAAGCTGGGCTCTGCCGTGACTTCTGAGATGCCGCACCCAGAATCATCTGTTTGGAACTCAAGAGGCTGAGCATTTGTGTTTTCATTCCCTAGCCCTTAGGAGCTGTCCAGGAAGCAATGGCCCCATATCTCCAGACTGCCTATGAGCTGAGTGGGATACGTATCTTCCAGGAAAGCTCAGAAACAGAGAAGAGAGAGATCCCACACTCAGGCTGAGTGGCGTGCACTCCCCTGTCCACCTGTTGTGGCTGAGAGTCACTGATGGCGTCTGCCACTCAGCTGAGCCTGTGGAGTGCCCAGAACAGTGCCCTCATTGCCTCCCAACTGCTGGCTGTGCCTGGGGCGGGTGGGGCTCCAGTTGGGCTATCTGACTGAATTTTAGCCCCACTTTTCATGAACTCAGTGTGTATTTGATATACGTAGGAGCTGAAGCAAAGCTGTTTCAGTTCACAAATTGTTGGTTTGTGTCTTTGGGAATTAGATATTTGCTAACTCTGGTGAAAGGAGACATGAAACCACAAATCCTGCCAGCCACAGTCTGTGTA
Source organism: Lasiurus cinereus (assembly GCA_011751065.1). Classification (NCBI taxonomy): domain Eukaryota; kingdom Metazoa; phylum Chordata; class Mammalia; order Chiroptera; family Vespertilionidae; genus Lasiurus; species Lasiurus cinereus. Next base: position 7,498,570 of record JAAGEH010000021.1, read on the forward strand.
AGAGAGTATCAAGTCAAGCTTTTCTTTCTGTAAGCGTGCAATGTTTCAGGAGAGAAAATGGGCAGAAGGCGGAGTCCGGACTGTGCCTGGAAGGGAGAGAGAAGAGAGGAAACACCTGTCACAGGGCAGTTCTGGGAGACAGGCAAGATACTGGTGGGCACACCTCCAAACCATTTGGTGCTGGTCATTTCAGGTGTATCAAAGCTTTAGAGAGCGGCCTCCCTGGATGGTGGGGGGCATGGGATGACCAGGAGGCCACAGGAAACACTCATCTAACTTATGACCTTTTGCCCTTCACTCTATTCCAGCCTGGCTTAGGTGAACATTAGCTCTTTTCCCAAATCAGGTTCACTTTTGGAGAGAAGCAGACTCAGTAACCCAGACCCGATTGAGAGGCAGGGGGCTAAGAGACAGGAAACCTGAGCCAGGCCACTGGCCACTAATGTAATAGCAGATCCCCTCCTGTCTACAAGCCTTGTGTGCTCCAGATGGTCTAGAAATTCTCTCAGGTTCCTTCTGGCCGGATCAGTCTATGCTTCCTCCCCTGGGAGGGCTTTCATGGGCAACAGACCCATGAGCAATGCAGCACTAAGAAGGCCCTTAAGTGTGGGGAGCTGGTGGCAATCAAACTGCAGCAGGAAATGCTTTTGAAGGTGGACGATGGAACACATAGCGTGACCAAAAGCGTTTCCCTACCCCCAGCTCGGGATCCCCATGTTGTTTTTGCACAGAAATCCACCCCTTAAGTGGCCCTTGCTGGTGGGGTGCCAATCCCGCTGCAGTCACCCCACTGTGCATGGCCTGCACACACTGCAGAGATTTTAGACGGTCCAGAGAAAGCAATGTGGTGGCTGCCAGGTGATTCCTTCATGAACTGCCATTGAAGTGCTGAGTTCAGCTGTGCTCCTCAAATCATTCCACCTGCTCCCAGAGCCACTCTGAAGATCTTGGCTTATTTGCTTTTTAGTCTAAATCCCATCACACATTTGTAGCTCAAAGCAATGAACCTGACCCCAGCTGAAGTCCATCAGAGATGTACTAGTACATAGACATTCTTCTTTTGTTTAATATTGTATATTCTGAAAAATAATATGATGGAATAAAATTATTTGAGCTGAGGCTTATATTAAGTTGATCCTGGAACTGTAACAGATTCAATGGAGAAAATGGGTTTTCAGAAAAGTGAGTGAGGCTGGGCCACCTCTGCTCTTGGCCTTGAGAACTGAGCTCGGGTCTCCAGTTTCTCACTCAGCCAACTTCCTGCCTCCTCTGAGATGACTGACTGCAAAATGCAAAATGCAAGTCTGCCGCCAGCCTCCAAAGTGGAAAGCAGTCTCTGCAGACCTGACTCCAAGTCTGTTGGGTAAAGTGAGAGCTGAGAAAATTACAGGGCAAATTCAGCTCATAACCACCCTCCTACCCATTAGACAACAGGTTCATAGCTCTTGCTTCTGAACCAACCTTCCCCCAGGAGGAAAGGTGAGGCAAGTGTACAAGGAAAACTCCTGGCATAGTTCCTATGCTGTAGGGGAATGGCTATAGGCCCTGTGCTGAGGGGAATGGCTGAAGGCCCTGTGCTGAGGGGAATGGCTGTAGACCCTGTGCTGAGGGGAATGGCTGTAGGCCCTGTGCTGAGGGGAATGG
>JAAGEH010000021.1:7500223-7525833 GCA_011751065.1 Lasiurus cinereus
GGCCCTGTGCTGAGGGGAATGCTGTAGGCCCTGTGCTGAGGGGAATGGTATCAGGCCTAGTGCTGATGTGAACAGCTCTGGGCAGTTCACCGGGGCCAGAGGAATTTCTTGAGGAATTACACCTCTCAGCATTGCCCCCCACCAGGTGTTCCCCATTGATGACGACCTGGACTATGTCCTGGCACATTAGACTAGGGGAGACCTCTGTAAGAGCCCAGTGGAAGGTATGAGAGGCACTGGCTGGAGCATTAATAAAATTTTGAAAAGTACAGAAAAGTTGGGAGGAGTAACACTGACTCTCTTTAAGCTTGCAGCCCAAACAAACATAGCTATTCTTGCCATTCTGATATGTTTCATTCATCTTTTCTTCCAGGTATTTTTGCCATCATTCTGTGAAAACAAATTGTGTATATTGTCTTCTCCCCAAATGGCTTCTCCATGTTGTCACTTTGGAAAAAACATTGTTATGAGTCTGTGTGTCCTGATTTGTTATGCTCCTCTTTGAGCATTTGGTTTATTTCTAACTTTTCATCATTATAGGTAATTTTGTGCATAGGGCTATTTTCCATTTTTGCAGTTATTTTCTCAGAAAAAATCCCCAGCAGTATAGCTTTCATGCCAAAAACACACCCATTTTGGAAAATTTTGTTAAAAATTATCAACTGACTTTCTCAAGGAGGCTCCACCGGCAGTGTTACTGTCGTGGGCTAACGCTGAGCCTTCATCTGGTTCCACCTTACACCAGTGGCTTTGGCATATCTAGGCTACATTCTGATATGGTTCATTCATTAATTCATTCATTTATGCATACACTCATTCAGACCTGCTGCCACCAGAAATTGCTGTGTGTACGGAAAACAATGAATCTGACACATACGGCTGCTCAGAGAGCTCGGGACTAGAAGAGAGGCAGGTAGTGAACCAGCCTAATTTGTGTGGGTGAAGGTGGAGCGAGGCGCCCTGGCGTTCCGTCTGCCACTGCCCAGAGTCCATTATGGCTGAGCAGCCCTAGTGGAGGCCCCTGCAGCTCTGCCCCTCAGCCCCAGGCTCCCATTCCCTGGGCCTAGGGCCCCGGGGCTGCCTCTCCTTTCTCTAGAATCCCTCTCTTCTCCACTCCTTCCCTGTGCCCACCCCTGAGGCCCTCCTATTCCCTCCCTCCGTCTCGCAAGGAAACTCAGTTCTTCTGAGTCCATAACTGTGCCATCCACTTCGCCCAGGCCGCCCGCCCTGGCCTGCCTGCCCCTGGACCTTCTGGTGCTTCGCCTTTCTTTGCAGCCAGGTCTCCCTGAGCCTCTGGCTGCGCTCTCTGTGCACCTGTCCACCCTGCTTCCGACCCCCAGTCTGGGAAGACATTAGGGCAGAGTCAGCAGCAGCATGGCCGAGGCAGATGGATGCCCCTTGGAGCTTCCCGGCCATGACCATGCCCCTCAGGTAGGCATGGGGAAAGACGTGGGCAAGGCCCTTCAGCAACTTATACAGATATGGATGTTTCAGGGCCCAGAGGACTGTCTCCTTGCATCTTTGTTAGGTTCAAGCTGTTGACCTGGGGTTGGAATGTTTTATACATATATTTTTGCCTCCGACTCTATTTTGTGGTAGAAACTGTTCATTCTGTTGGTTCCTGTCCCCCAGCTCTGGCACAGAGGAGAAGTTGCTCAGAAGGAAGTAGTTCCCCAGTCCCCAGGCAGGGCAACAGTAACACTGCAGCTCGCCTCTAATTACAGCCACCATGACAGTTCATATGTTGCAGCAATAAAAATAACCATAAACCTTACATAATCATTAAAGTTAAGCAAACAGCTCCTCACTGCATCATAATGTACAGGTAGTTGCTAATAATCCGGGAACAGCGTTGGGGCATTCAAGGAACATCTTTCCTATCTTCACAGTTTCTTAAACAACTTCAGAGACATATTTTTATTAAGTATATGCAAGGCAGATGATCTTAAACCTCACGAAGAGTGTGCATAATAATTGTGTGCTCTTCTAATGCTCTCCGAAGACCTATTCAGAGTCCATTCTGAAAGACAGTAATATATCAAGAAGTTCTGCAAACTTCCTCCTAATGAAGACGTGCCAATTTGAGACCAAGAATGCGGCCTCCAAGGACAAAGCAAGCACCGTGCTCGGTCTCTCGGTGTTTTGCTACTTTATTTGAGAGTGATTCAAAATCTAATTAAATTTCTAAACTCTAATGAAATTACAGAAGAAAAATCATTTAGGATTATATTATGTACAATTACTCACAGCTAAAAATTACAGTTACCCTCTTTCACCATGACGGAGTCTCCTGGGAAAACCCTTGTTATTTATCCACCATATAAATCTGACATTTCTCCACTATTTACAGGTTGGAGATAAAGCTGAATTAATTAAATGTATATATTCTGAACTGCAGCCGATAAATGTGGAGAGAGAAGGCAGGTGGGCTATATTACCTATGCAAGAAAGTCTGGTAATAGCTGGGGTTGGGTAAGGAAAGACTGACCCTAGATTTCTTTTAATTGGAAAGATGCTCAGAATCTGGGACCTCTTGTAGCAGATAGAGAGGTACATGTGAGAGGGGCAAAACCTTAGCTCATATGAGCTCAGGGGTGGGATGTCCATTCCAAACTGTTTGCCTTAGAGAATCTTAGTTAATTTTCCTGAAGGTATGACAAGCCTGGGCCTCTAGAAGTCTGCTTAGGGATGGGATCTGAATGTCCATTTTTAAAGGCTTCAACAACTTCCTCAAGCATATAAATATATGCTAATATAAATAATCAGACTGTTTTGAGTCCTTAGCAGCTGGTTAACTACTTCATTTAAGCCCTTCTGCTCAAAGGCCTTAATTTCTATAAATAGAGAGTTGTGTGTTTTTTTAAAATATATTTTATTGATTTTTTACAGAGAAGAAGGGAGTGGGATAGAGAGTTAGAAACATCGATGAGAGAGAGACATCGATCAGCTGCCTCCTGCATGCCCCCTACTGGGGATGTGCCTGCAACCAACGTACATGCCCTCAACCGGAATCGAACCTGGGCCCTTTCGGTCCTCAGGCCGACGCTCTATCCACTGAGCCAAACCGGTTTTGGCTATAAATAGAGTTTTGAGGGTGCCTGCAAACTCAAAAAGATTGCTTTGCATTGCACTACGTTTGACTGTGAGGACCTGGACTTCCGGGAATATAGATTAAATAATTTGGATCTTTCTTCTCAATAAGAATGAGCATAAAAGCTAGACAAAATTAGGTGTAAACATCTGTTTAAAGTTATCAGAGAGATAATAAGGCAATGAAGAAACATGGAAACAAGATATGGGAAAAGAAATGAGTTTTGAAGAGTTTTTAAGGCATCTTACAATCCTCGTGGAGAAAACTATGAGGCTGAGAAATGAGAACAGCTTTGGGCACATGGAACTCAGACCCTGCTAAGGAAGAGGGCCCTGGGAACCCTCTGAACTTTGGGTCAGGATGTTGAACATTCTGAGCCAAAACTAAACCAGCTCTCAGAAGGACTGAAGTCCATCTTTATCTCTGACATTGCACTTAGGTGTTGCAGTTTTTTACTAGTGAGATCTAGAAGGCTGTCAAAAGCAATACTAGATAAATCCTTCTGAAGAAAGATAACATTATCCTAGCTTTTAAATTACTTTATTTTTATAATTTTTCACCTATAATATCAATGAGTCAATAAAAAAGGTATATGGAAAGGTTAAAAAAACACACTTAAAAGGAAAAAAACACACAAGAAAAATAATAGACAATTGAAACAAACCCATATTCAATCCAGGGAATTGAGCTATTAGAATATAAGTATTTAAAGAATTATACCTACCCTGTTTCAAGTTTAAAGAGATAGGATTGTTTTGGCACAGGATTGAAAAATATAAAAAAGTTTCAAACAAAAATTGTGGAACTGAAAATTACAATGACCAAAATGAACTCAATGGATGATTAAACATCATATTACATGCCCCTGAAGAGAGGATTAGTAAACTGTAAGATAGTTTTAGAAGAAAATATCTATACAGAACACGGGAAGACAAATGGATGAAAAACGTGGACAATAAAGTGACGGAGTCTAGCATATGTGTAATCAGAGTATAGAAGGAGGGGATGAAACAGAAATAGTATTTGAAGAGATCATAGCCAACAATTTTCTAAAACTAATGAAAAGTCCTAAGCCACATGTTTAAAAGAAATCCTAAAAAGTTGAAGCAAAATAAATCAAAAGAAAACCACAGACACATCAGAGGAAAAGTGGTGGAAATGAAAGACAAAGAAAAACTTATAAGCAGCAAGAAAAAGAAACAGACCTTCAAAAGAACCAAAGTTGAATCTTAGCAGAAGCATGTTCTGGAGACCACACTGGAGGAATGTGAGCAGTAGAAAAAAGTAAGCAAGCAAGTAAGCAAACAGCATGAAGCATATAGAAGCTGAGAACAAGTCTATAAAGAACTCTTCCAAATTTATAGCTCATATAGAAAAGAAACTTGATGTGAATTTTTCTAATTTTGATAGTAATCATAAATTAAAAAAATCCTACATAATAAAAGCCTAATATGCTAAGTGTCTGGTCACTCAGTTGGCCTTTCAACCAATCAAAGCATAATACTAATGATATGCTAAAGCCACTCAACTGCTTGCTATGACATGCACTGACTAGTAAGGGGGCAAATGCTCCAACTAATAGCTTAGCTTGCTGTTGAGGTCCAGCCTATCAGGACTGAGCAAGATGGGCTGGACATGCCCTGGAGCCCTCCTATGGTTCCTCCCTAGTTGGCCAACCTCCAGTGTTTCTCCCTGGCCCCGACTGTGGACCAGTGGGACCTTCAGCCTGGCCTGCACCCTCTTGCAATCTGAGAGCCCTCAGGGGATGTCAGAGAGCCAGATCCAGCCTGATCCTGAGGGATCTCATTGATGTACGAATTTGTGCACGGGGCCTTTAGTTGCTAATAATAGTAAGTATGATGCTAAAGAAACATTTTAAAACAATTAACAACAAAATTAAATCTCACACATGTTAGAGGAAGCTTTCTCTTTACTTTTTAAAAAATATTTTTATGGTTTTATTGAGGGAGAGGGAGATAGAGACATCAATGATGAGACAGAATTATTATTGGCTGCCTCCTGCCTGCCCCCTACTGATAATGGAGCTGGAAAATGTTTGTGAATCCTTTTCATGTGCCCTGACTGGGAATCTAACTGTGACCTCTTGGTTCATGGTCAATGCCCAGCCACTGAGCTGGGTTCTCTTTACTTTAAAAAATATTTGACATATGAAGAGAAATCAAAAATATATTGCAAAAAATAAAGGAAAAAGTATTACACAGTTTTGTCTGGTAGTTAGGTAATAAAAAATATTTTCTCTTTCTAGGTTTTTGACTGTGTAGTATTTTAACTTTTTATAAATTTGTAATTTTAAACCAAATTTTGTATTTATAATTTTGTATTACATTTTAGATAAGCATTACTAAATATTATAAGCTTCAGACTACATAAAACTTGGATCTTCCACTAAAGTTGCCTTTTAAACAGGACTAATAAAAGTCAACAAAATAATATTTTTAAATGGTCAAAGTATTGCTTATCTTAAATTCCAGCAATATTCAGCAAAAAAAATCCAATAAAAATGAAAATGAAATAAAGACTTTTTTAGAAAAAAACACACACAAAACAAAACAGAGCATTTGTCATCAGCAGATTCACATTGAAAAGTAAATGGAGGATGTTCTTCAAAGAAGAAAGTGACCCCAGATGAAAGCTGAGAGATGCAGTAAGAAGCAAAGAACAATGGATTTGTATAAAGAAATCATCATCATCATCATTGTTGCTATCACTTACATCGTCATGTTTTCATCACTATAGTATCTTGTCACTTAGTAAGTAGTAGTATCTGTTAGGTCAAGTTCCTCTCCACCAAAACCATCATCCCTGCCCTGTCCACATGTTTTCTTCAAAATCCTCTAACTATTCTTGATTTTCTATTTTTCTACATAAGTATGTGAAGCTTCTAAGAATTCACCTGGAGTTTTTGTCATTTTATTGAATCTATACATTAGTTTGCAGACACCTGTCATTTTTATAATGTTAACTTATTCCACATATAAAGTGCTGTTCTCTGCATTTATTGTCGTTTTTAATGTGCTTCACCGGATATTTACCTCCAAAAGTGATTTGTGCATTCTTCATTGAATAAATTTCTAGATAACTTATCATTTATGTTACCATTGTGAATAGATCCTAATATTTGAATATATTTAATTTTTTGGTTATTATATAAAAAAAGCTATTGCTTTATATAGTTGCTTTGAATTCAAATTTCTGGCTTTATTGCTTTATTAATTCTCACAATTGTATATTCTGTTGAGGTTTTTATTAGGTAATCATTTCATTTGGAAGTAATGACAGTTTTGTTATTCCTGTTTAACACAAAGCAATGAAAATAAAACACATAACCAAGTGTTGAATTTTATTTAAATGTATTTTCTGTATCAGATGATCAATGTGAGGAAGCACTGGACTTGGTTGGAATGTCTGTAAGTTGGGTTCTCTGAAAGGTAGGGGGCCACTAGGGGAGACCTTATGGAAGGCAGCAGCCTCTGCCTTGACTTTTCCAAACAAGTCTAAGCCCCTGGGTGTTTTATTGGAATCTCTATGTTTAGACTTCAAAATGTCCTCACTTAAAGGACACTACAGATGAATGTGTCTTCTCAAGGATGCTTATCCTGCTGATAGTATCCAATAGTTAATTTTACTTAAAGCCTAAGGAGGCAGGTGAATTAGGTTTCTATAGCTAAGCAGTCCCTTAGCCTCTCTTTTACAGAAACGTGTGTCAGCCCTGGCAGATCATGTAATTTTTCTCTTTTGATTCACAAATATAGTCACATATTGATAATTTTTTTTATTTTAAATCATTTTTGAATCCTTTGAAATAACCCTATTTGGTCATAGTTTTTATTGTTTTTTTAAGTAAGCAGTTAAATTTAACTTATTAATATTTTATGTAAAACTATTTATATTATTTATATTTATATTATCTAGATGTATATTTATAATGTTTATCTTTATCATCTTTTTTTTTACTACCCTTCTTTGGGTTTTGGCATCCAAAAAATACAAACCTTTATTAATTTAATTCCATTTTTTCTGTAAAAATGTATAGAAGATTGATTTGTTTCTATAAAATTTGGTAGAACTCACTTATAATGGAATATAAACATGGGCCTTTATAAGGAAGCATGCCTTTAATTATCTATTTTACTTCTTTGATGGCTATTGGTACATTTGTTTATTTCTTATTGTATTAATTTGGCATTTTATACTTTTATCAATTTTTGTCTATTTTGTTTTTATTTTTATTTATGTAAATATTGATAAAATTATTTTTTAAAATTCTCAATTATGCCACAGTATCTTATTTATATTATTTTTCTTTCCCTCCTTGATAAGTCTTGCTGGAGGTCTATTGTATTAGTATTTGAAACAGTGTTTTGTTAATCATTTGTAACATAGCCCTCACTTTTATACAGGGCTCATGGATGTAAGACTATTTTATGACCTCTTTGAAGTTAATCTGGTCAAGAACATGACTAAGTTTTTGTCAACCTATCTATACTAATAAAAGGGTAATATGCAAATTAGTCAGGATGCCCTCATAGTAACAACTGAACAGTAGGCTGCATAGGGCGACAAGAGCAGAGGGGGTTAGTGAGAGATGACCAAACAACTGAACAGCAAACTGCGTGGGGTGACCAGGCCGGCAGGGTGGGGGTGGTTAGTGAGGACAACCAAACAACTGACTAGCAGGGGAGGACAGGCTGGCAGGGGAGTTAGTGAAGGATGATCAAAAGACTGAAAAGCAGGCTGTGTCGGACAACTAGGCTGGCAGTGGGGGACAGTGAGGGGTGACCAAGTCATCAGAGGGGGCAGCTAGGGGTCACCAGACTGGCAGAGGGGGCTATGAGGGGTGTACAGGCTGGTAGGGGGAAGAGTTGGGGGTGATCAGGCTGGCAGGAGGGGGAGAGTTAGGGGCAACCAGGCCAGCAGGGGCAGGGGGAGGAGGGCAGTTAGGGGAGATCAGGCAGACAGGCAGAAGTGCTGGATCGTTGTGTGTGTATATGTTTAAACTTAGTGGAGACCGACAAGCATTGTTTAGTAGTGTCTGAAGAATCTGGTAGCTCTACATTTTTACTATTTTATTTTCTGTTTTTATCATTTTAACTATTTTGGTGGGTATGTAGTGGAATTGTGTTGATATTTTAATTTGTATATCTACACTAACAAATGTAACTGAGCACCTTTTCATATATTTCTTTCCATTTACATAGCCTTTGTTTGGTGAAGTGCCTCCTCAGACTTTTTCCCATTTTTCTATTTAGAATTGTCTTGTGTTATAGAAACATGAAGACCTTGAAATGAGGGCTGGATCAAATACATGCATTATCAATAGCTTCTTCCATTTTATGAATTGTATTTTCACTCTGTTAATGATGTATTTTGCTGCACAGAGGTTCTTAATTTCAATGAAGTATAATTTGTCAATTTTTACTAATAATTTTTGTCTTAAGAAATTTTTGTTTATGCCCAAATCACAGTATTTTCCCACTTATATTTACTTATTTCATAATTGTTTTATGTTATAATTTATTTCCACCATATTCTTTTTTACTCAATTTTTGTTGTTTATTATTTTTCTCCTTTAACAAAACTGATTTTTCTTCCGTTTATTTAAAATTTAAATAGTCTAGGTTTGTTATTATGATGTCAATCTCTAATCTCTCATGATCCATTCCTATGATTTTCTTCCCATAAATTTCTTGAGCTCACCAATACCTCTGTCTTCTTTGCAATAGGCTTTGACGTGCTTACTTCCACCTGATGTACTCTCAGTCTTTATGTTCAACCCATATCCCACTGCATGTTGGAATATTTAGAATTTTAATTCTGGAAAGTCTGCTGTTGTGTAGATCCAGAATTATTTTCAAAATAAAAAAATAAAGAAAGTAAAAAATGGGAAAAATTTCTCTTTATTCTTTGGATATTACACATCTAAGTAATAGACTTAAAAACATTTTTAACACTAACTTCCATTATCTTTCATTAGTTTTTTAGATTTCTCTTTTTTCTGGTATATTTCTTGTGTGTGTTTTGAAAGAGATTCTGAAATTTTGCATGACTGGAATATTTTTGTATTTGCATTTAAATGATTTTAGCTGGATATAAAATTCTTGGTTTATAATTTCTTTTATTTAGTACTCCATTTTATGATTACTTCCATTGTATATGTTGAGATATTGGATATAACGATTCTTTTTCCTTTGTCAGTGATGTATATATTATGTTTCTTGAAGATCTTAGAAAATTTTCTTTTTCTATAACATTATTCAAATCAATAAAATATCTGATATAACAAAAGTGTAGTTTGCAAATTGTTCCTTAAACCAAAGTTCTCTCAGGAGTTTGACCAAGGTGTGGGCTTACCAGGGGAAAGGAGGGAGGCTCTGGATGGCAGCCCTTAGCTGCTAGGGACCCTTCCAGTGCACAAATTTTGTGCACTGAGCCTCTAGTACTTAAATAAAATATACTGCCCCACCCTAATATATACTTCTTAACACTCTGAGCCATTTTAGTCTGAAATCATTAATCTTTAATTCTAAGAAACTTAATTTATTATTTCTTCAGATACTCCTTTTCATTTTTTCTCTTTTTCTAGTATTCCAATTATATTGATGCTAACACTTTTACTTCTGCCCTCCAAGTTTCTAAACATTTATTTATCATTCTTTTTCTTCTTTATATTTTCAGAGGAAGTTACTAAACTTTTAAATCATACTAATTAATTTTTCTGCTATATTTTTCTTCTATTCATGTCCTCTATAGTGTTTCTTACATACTTTTATACCCAGTGACTCCATTTTCCCCTCATTACTACTTGTTTCTGTTTTCCATTATCCTCTCTTACTTCTCTGGGTATATTTTTTTATGCTTATGTCAAATTATTGTGTGTGTGTGTGTGTTTTTCTGCTCCATTAACTCTAATTCCTCTGTCATCATATGTTTGGCTTTTCTACTTTTCATATTTAGCATTTATGCTTTTCAGATATCTTGTTACTTTTCCCTGTGAACTCGTATTAGTTTAGGATGATCTGTTGCCTTGGTTAGTGATAATAGACTGGAGGATTAGCAAAATCCTAGCTCCAATTGTGCCATACTAAGAGGGTTGTGGATGTGATGGGTTGTGATTCCTCTGGCTGTATGATCTGGGTTCCTCTACTCCTAAGCCATAAAGCTTCAGAGCCCTCATGAGACTGCTCAATAATTTGGCCCTCTTTTCAGTTCTAGATACATCTGGCTTCCATGCTGAAGGCATACATGTATTGAGAGTGGAGAAAGGGAGGAGGTAGTGTTGGAATGTGCTTAGGGGCAGGCCAATCAACATCCACCTGTCATTGGTCAATTCTCTCCAGTGCTGCCCTGATGATAATGCACCACCTCCAGCTAGCCTGCTGTATTTTTGCTTAATCCAGGCGATTTACATGAGGGAAGGTCAGGTAGAGCCCTCTCTATGATCCTAACTTGGTGTGTGGTGCCTGGCTGCCATTTTCTACATACACATGTTGAGTCCCAACCACCTTTTGCCTCCACATGATTTCTCACAATTTTCTGTGTAGACCTTAGGGATTCACCAGTTTTCTTCTTTGAAGCCCTGTGCTGGTTCCCAGCTGCAGGGGGTGGGCAGGGGGGTGGGGGGGAAGTTATGCTAATCTATGAGGGAATGTGTGAAAAGTCCCCACTTATTTAAGTCAGCCCTTGTATCTGTTAGTGTAGATTTGTAGTATTGATTTTATAGGCCACTCATAATTGGGTTCACTTTTTGTAAATCAACATCACAAAAAATTACATCATCAACCATTTACATTTATATTTACAATACACCAATCATTGTTTTAGGAAGAACATATGTATTTATTCACTTACTCCTCATAACAACCCTATGAGTACATTTTTATTTCTCTTTTACAAATAAAGAAACTAAGAAGCAGAGAGGTTAAGTTTGGGTCAAGACCATGAGGCCCCCAACTTTGTGCTCTTAAGCACTACATTATAACTGACTCTAAATTTCTTTTTAAAAAGCCTGATTCAACCCCAACACTATTTCTCTCTCCAATATTTTTGTCTTATTTTTCTGCTTTAGTAAGCAATACCCTGGTTGAGTATTTCCCAAGCAGTTAGATTTGGGGATTTGTTTAGGTAAGAAGAGATTTTTTCATGTAGGTCCATTTTTAGAATCTTTATTTAAATTATAATATTTGTTAATACAAAAGAAATTAATATTTGTACTAAATTCTTGTTCTGGGCAGAATCCCATCTGCAAATTGAGAATTTCTAAATGACTCAGCCTTGTTTTCTTGGCAGAGAAGCCAAGAAAGATTGTAATCCCTCCTGGCAAGGTGAGGTAGAATGTGAGACCTCCCAGCATTTGCAGCCTTCTCTTAGAAGCTTCCTGATGCCCAGATAGCAGACAATCCATTACCCAAGGTTGAAGTCAAGACACAGAGCATCTGCATGGTTTGCATTTTTGCTGGTCTTCAAATTTGATAAGCACTAGCTTTTGCAACCTTCTAAGAATGAAGTTTCGCTTTTCAGTAGTGAGGGAAATATTGCATATACCAGTTTCCTATTTCTCACACAGCCTGCAGGTGGCCAAGTGTGGATAAAATGGAATGCCCACCTGGAGAAAGATACTCTGAGCCCCAAGCTCCCCTTGAAGTGGGCTCTTAGTAGTCATGCCTAGGATTCTTTGGCTAGGAGCCTCTGAGCCAAAGGAGCTTTGAGCTGTTGAATTTGACATTAGTCTATGGCTTCCCCAAAGTCACATTAATGACCGTCCTGTTCCTCAGCTCCCATGAAGCACTGGGAAAAAATTGAAAATGAAAGTTGCTTTTGGCTTTTGCTGGTTTCATTATTTCAGGATTAATTACTTTAATAATGAAATTTGCATTAGTACCTTAATGGACTTTATACTTTTTATCATGACCTGGACATATTTGAGAAAATTTAGAATCACAATATTATTCTTGGGTCAGCAACATAACTGTGTACAGTTATACAGAGATAAGGAAAGCAATTAAACCATATGTGAAGGCATAAGTATAACTTTTATAATGAGGAAATAAAAGTGAAACAACACCACATATATATATGTACTTATAGTGACACTGGATCACATTTATCTATATAATTCCCTGTGGCCTGCCCCTAAGTGACCACATTTCTTTCCTTTACCTTCTTATTTCTGCTAACCATAGTTCAAGGTGCACTGACTTTTAATTGCAAAAGGTTTGAGGCAAGTGGGCTGTACCACTGACCATGTTTTCCTACAACTTTACCATCTTCTTTCCCTAGAAACAGTACCTATACCAATTTGCTTAAGCACTTATTGGTGTGTGCTCCCCGCCTGCTTACTCGTTCAGTTTAGGCTGGTTCCTGACTTTTGCATGCCATTTTGATTTTTAACTTTTAGCAGTTGTGTGATGAGCACCATTATAGTCATCCTCACATATTCAATTATTTCCTTAAATGACATTTCCTAAATTGCAATTAATGGGTCAAAGCTTGTGTAAACCTTTAAAGCTGTTGATGATACTTATGAGTAGAATGATTGGAACAAAGTAAATTTATATTAACACAACCTTGCTGGTATTAATGTTTGTTTTAATTGCTTTTTAATTATGCAATCTTTCATATCCAAGTCTTCATAACGTATGTGGGTTATAAATAAGGAGACTACATAATTTATTATTCAAACCTTCAGGCCTTGTTCAAACCTTTAAGAGTGAAAGAGGATGTTATCATAATTACACTAAGTTAATGGGCATAAACCAGGACTTTTCTGGAAAAACTCAGCATACTCCCTTCCTTTTAATGAAGCATCATAGTAACACAAATACCCATGCCCCCCTCAGAATCAAAGAGCTAGAAAATGACCTCTGCATTTTATTTGTCTGTTTCTCCCCTTCCCCTTTGCTCTCCTGAATGTTGTGTTTGTTATCCTAATGATTTTTTAAAATATTATTCATTGAAAAACATATATGTATTGCCTGGAGGCTTTATTGTTTTGTTTTGCTGATTTCTATGCTTCACAAAAATGATATCATTCTGTTTATCTTTTGCAATTTGATTTTTTACACAATATTATGTTTCTAAGATTTATCCAAGTTGTCTATGTTACTGAGATCATTCATTTTTATAGCTATGTAGTATTTATCATCAACTATTTATCCTTTCTCCTGTTAATGGGTTTCATGGTTCTTCAAGGTCTTTAGCTTTACAAATCATGTTCTATAAACACTCCCCTCAGTACATGAGCATGCATATCTGAGGTGTCCCTCTGTCTGTCCAGGAGGGGCAGAGACCTTCAGTGTCACCAGAGGACAGAAAGTTGCTTTCAGAGATGCTGTGCCCTATGTTTTTACATTCTCAACTTCCACTTAGTATAACTTAAGATTTCCCATCTGTATTGAAGTATAATTATTTTTTATCTTTTCTTTTTTATTTTTTAAATTTAATCTTTATTATTCAGATTATTACATTTGTTTCTCTTTTTTTCCCCTCCATAGCTCCCCTCTACCCAGCTCCCACCCTCCCTCTACCCTTACCTCCCTCCCATTGACCTCATCCATAGGTGTATGATTTTTGTCCAGTCTCTCCCTGTACACCCCTCACCCCTTTCCCCCTGAAAATTATCAGTCCACTCCCTTTCTGTGCTCCTGATTCTATTATATTCATCAGTTTATTCTGTTGATCAAATTTTTAATTCACTTAATTTTTAGATTCACTTGTTGATAGATATGAATTTGTTGTTCATAATTTTTTATCTTTTACCATTTTTTTCTTCCTCTTCTAAAAGAGTATCTTTCAGCATTTCATATAATACTGGTTTGGAGTTGATGAACTCCTTTAGTTTTTCTTATCTGTGAAGCTCTTTATCTGCCCTTCAATTCTGAATGATAGCTTTGCTGGATAGAGTATTCTTGGTTGTAGGTTCTTGCTATTCATCACATTGAATATTTCTTGCCACTCCCATCTGGCTTGCATCGTTTCTGTGGAGAAATCAGCTGACAATCGTATGGGTGCTCCCTTGTAGGTCATTAACTGTTTTTCTCTTGCTGCTTTTAATATTCTCACTTGGTCTTTTGCTCTTGGTATTTTAATTATGTTGTGTTTTGGTGTAGTCCTCTTTGGATTCCTTTTATGTGGGGTTCTGTGTGCTTCCAAAGTTATATCGAAGTATAATTATTGAGTCTTTCAATTGTATCTGATTTCTAGTTTACAGTTGTTCATATGGAAAATAATACAATACTTAATAGCTAATAATATGAGAATAAACTATTCTCATACTCACAATTGTAAACCTACTTTTGTCCCACCCTGCACATTGAAGTTAAGTGTATGTTTGATATATGTATACATCGCTAAATAGTTCCCACAATCCTGCTATTTAACATTTCTATTAGCTCCTAGAATGATTATTTTCTTCTTTGTGTGTGTGGTGAGAACACAGTATCTCCTTCCTTCCTAGCAAATTTCAAGTACACAATATGATATTTTTAACTATATATGTTAATAATATGTTACAGCTCCAGAATGTGTTCATCTTGTATAACTGAAACTTTGTACACATTGATCATCATCTCCTTCCTCCTTCCTCAGTTCTGGCAACCACCAATCTACTCTCTGTTTCTGAAAGTTTCACTATTTTAGATTCTGCATATAAGTCAGTCCATGCAGTATTTGTCCTTTTTAGTCTGGCTTAGTTTACTTGCATGCTGTCCTCTGGATTTAGTCATGTGTCACAAATGTACTACCTGAGATTTTTACCCTAAAAGTGTAGGCTGATATTTCGCCTTGGTCCTGATTTTCTGATTAGCAATGCAGCTGAATATAAAGCTGCACTGACACTATAGACCAATTTAAGAAAACTTGATGTCTTTAAGATTTGAGCTTGTTTATGTCTCCTTTAATGGTGCTAAATAAAGTTTTCTCCATGTGATTCTTGAGTAAACTTTGTTAAATCCATTCTGTTCTCTTCTATATAATAGTCTATTATATTACGCATATATGTCTGCATACACACATACATATTGATGGTTATGATAATTTTAAATTTTTTAATGTTTTCTGTTTGTTGCTGGTGTATAAAAATCCAATTAATTTTTAAAATATATTTTTACTTACTTCAGAGATGACAGGAGAGGGAGAGGGAGAGAGATTGAAGCATCAATGATGACAGAGAATCATTGATTGGCTGCCTCCTGTATGCTCCATACTGGGGATTGAGCATGGAGCCCACAACCGGGGAATGTGCCCTTGACCAGAATTGAACCTGGAACCTTTCAGTCCACAGGCCAATGCTCTATCCACTGAGCCAAACCAGCCAGGGCCATATTATTATTATTATTAGTATTATTATTATTTAAACCTTTATTATTCAGATTATTACATTTGTTTCTCTTTTTTCCCCTCCATAGCTCCCCTCCACTCAGCCCCCACCCCTCCTCTACCCTTACCTCCCCCCAATTGACCTCATCCATAGGTGTATGATTTTTGTCTAGTCTCTCCCTGTACACCCCTCATTCCTTTCCCCCTGAGAATTGTCAGTCCACTCCCTTTCTGTGCTCCTGATTCTATTATATTCACCAGTTTATTCTGTTATCAAAATTTTAATTCACTTAATTTTTAGATTCACTTGTTGATAGATATGTCCCATCCTGGGACTATGTACGCCAGGTCCAGTCCTGGGAGAGGTTGCGAGAGGTGTGGCCTGTTAAAAACATTTACAATTAGCTGCCAACATTTGAAAGTCGGAGATTTCATACGGATATGAAGCTTCTTTGCACCCAGGGCTGCCTCTGCCTGAGGGGTCCAGCCCCTGCGTCCAGTGCAGCCTCCCACATTTTCTCAGTTCACTGTGGGGCGCTGAACACTGTTCTCACAATTGCATTCACTGAGTGGGATGCAATTGCGAAGATGCACATTTTGGGAGAAGCAGGAGAGACGTGTTTCCTGGTACACATGGAGACTGGCCCCGAGATCTACACATGGAATGAAGGGGTCTGGGTTTTGTGTGTGTGTGTGTGTGTGTGTGTGTGTGTGTGTGTGTGTGTCTGGATGTGTGTGTGTGTCTGAGTGTGTATGTATGTGTGTGTGTCTGGATGTGTGTGTGTGTGTGTGTGTGTGTGTGTGTGTGGTGGGGGGGTGAAGTAGGGGAAATGGACTCTCAAGGCAGCAAAATGAAGCAACTACGTTTCTCCTGAACAGCCTGCTCTCTCGAACCCATCATTCCTGTGAGGCCAGGAGGAGCAGAGACAGCCACCAGGTGACCTGATTTCCCCTAGCGATGGTTGGGCCTGGGCAGGGTGGTGCCCACTCCCGGGGCATGGCACAGGGCACAGTGTGAGGAGCAGGGCTTTTAGTGTCACAGCCCCGCCCTGGCGCTCACCGCTGGGTGGACTGCACGTGCCACACATCGACTCAGGGTTGTGATGGAGGTCAAGTAACGGTCATCTGTAGAACAGCTGTAAGTCTGCCCGACTGGTGGGAGGCACTCAGAGCGCTGGTGTGGATGTGGTGGAGGGAGCTGCGGACGAAACGCTTTAGTTTGGGAAGCTCAGCTTGACGGGCTCAACAACTGCCATTACGCTGACTTCCATGGTGAATAGCGGCCTTTCTTACACACTTGAGCTCGTGGCTTGGCAGGTGTGAAAAAGAACAGACTCATGGGTCCCACATCTGTGGGGGGTTCGGGGGCTGGCGCCGAGGGTCTGGGTCTGTGGGCTTGGAGGGAAGTCCCTTCTGTCTGTAACCTCTCCTGGAAAGTTCGCCTTCCTCCCATGAGCCCGCCCGCCTAACTCCGAAGCACCCTGCTGTTGAGCGCATCTGTGTGGGCCCGAGGCTCTCTGTGCGTGTCACCTCCCCCTCTCCCCCTTACCGCGAGGTAGATGTTGCCCTGCCTCTTCCAGGGTGGAAATAGAGGCATATAAACGTCTTAAGCGTTTCCTTAGTATTTTTATAACTGCATTTCAGTATTAGCTGATTTCCTTTATAATCCCTACACACTTTATTTGATAAATTTAAAATAAAGGGCCCATGGCACACAAATGCTGTGGGCCGGGGAGGACAGCTTTCTGACCTCCCCAAGGCAGGGACTGACCCCTGCAGGAGCTGGGCGCCAGGCAGAGCGCCTTTACCCTCATCCACTACCACCCCTCCCTGGCCCCAGGCCTGGGTCTCTGGGCAGGAATCTGCACCCAGCTGTGCTTCTGATTGTGCTCTGTGGCAGGGTTACTGGAGGTTGTGCTGGTTAAAACCAGCGCCCAACATGTCCCAGTGGGCCCTAACTGTGGGCCACAGCCCTTCATGCCCTGCCGAAGACAGGTGGAGGAGGAACTAAGCAGCTGGGCGTGGCAGTGGCTTCCTCTCCTTCCATCTGGGGCTTGGCTGTGGTCCTCAGGAGCTCAGGCCACACAGCATGCCAGGTGGCTCTGCAGGACCTGGAGCAGCCAGCATGGGCTGGGCGGCGGGCCTGCTGAGACCTCTCCTCCTCCTCCTGAGTAAGTGAGGTGTGGTGAAGGGGGACATTACTCTTGGGGAAGGGGGGGAACTGGGTGAGCATTTGCCCATTGGGGCTCAGTCCCTGAAGCATGGCTGTGTCCCTGTGGACACATGGCTTTGCTCACTTTGATGGACAGTGAGCATTGCTCTTGTCTGGTTCATTCCAGCTGCAGCTTACAAATACTCCAGGGCCTGGGAAAACCTGAAAGGGTCATAAGGCAGAGAGCGCTCTGGGCCTGGGACCCAGACAGACACCTCTGGCTGTGACCCGTGGGTGGCTCCATTGCCCACAGACAGCAGCAAACCTCAGGCCCGCTGAGCATCAGTTTCTGAGCCAATAGAACAGGTGATAGTGCTTATCTTTAGGATAGTGGGCACATTAAGTTGAATTTAATCAAGTAAAATCAAAATAATTCCACAAGATGAGAAAATGCAGGCCTGTGGATGCCCCTTTATAGCAGGTGGAAGGGTCTGTCAGGGAGGGAAGTGCCTGCCTGGCTCAGAAGCACCTTGGCTTCTAAAGTCACCTCTAACCCAGGGCAGAGGCAGAGGCCAGTGAAAAGCGCAGCCAGATGTGGAGGGAGAAGTAGACGGCCAGCGACACAGGAAGAAACGAAGAAAGGCAGAGGCGGAGGCACAGAGGGGCGTTAGAAACATGCTACAAGGAGGCAGAAGAGGAGGCCAGAGCCATGCAATTTGGCTAAATCTCCTTTGCCAGCAACTGTTCTCTCTTAAAAAGGCAATGGGCACCCTCATGCAGACAAGGATGCTCTTTCCCAGAGTCACTCTGGGCCAAGACTCAGAGGCAAGCAGGCAGCCTAAAGTTACTCCCAAAGATGGGACTCTGAAGCTGGCAGCAAGCCCAAGGGAAAACTGACAGACAGACAGCCACAGCATCTACCACATTTACACGTGAGAACACTCCCTGACAGTGGCAAAGAGGGACGGCGAGGCCCAGCGAGCAAGACTGGGGCCTACAGGGCAGCTCTTGCAGAGTGCGCTCAGTAAAGTGGCAGAAGATGGCAGAGGTTCTAACCCCCTTCTGCTTTTGACCTGTTTATATCATCTGTCCTGCGGGAAAAGGAAGTTAAGTTTAAGAAGCCCAACCAGAAAATGTGCAGATTATACAAAAACTACACACAAAGAGTAAGCCTTTACATTGCTCATGCTCACTAATAAGAAAAGGAGTTTTTAGTGCTTCCCTGGTCTGCTAGACTGCGGTCTCCGTGGACCGCTGCCTGTGCTCACTCAGTGTCCCTGGCAGCTGTGGAGCAGGTCCCGCTCTTGCCTCATTTATGGGTGAGGCTGTTAGGGCTTGGCCACGGGGTCCCAGCTAGTGGTGCTTTCACGAACTCCCAGCAGAGATATGGTTAGGAGTGAGCTTCTGCTCTAACCCCCTGAGCATCCACCCTTCCCTGACCCAGTGGCTCAGAGAAGACAGGTTACTCAGCTCAGAGAGGGCAGGTTACTCATCTCTGAGGGGTGCAGTTTGCTCCCCTGTGACTTGGGGATGCTAACAGCACCACTCCCAGGGCTGGGCAGGGAATTCGCTCTGTCCTGCCTGTCAAGCACCCAGCACGCAGCCAGCATCTGACATGAGCTGCATACTCACCACTGGATGCTCATGGAACTCATTGATCCAACCTTCCCAGAAGGCAATTTGGCAATAACCCAGAAATCACAACTTCAGGGTTTATCTTAATGAAATAATAGGGCAAAGCTCCCCAAATACTTAATAGACTATTACCCAGCACTGCTGACCACACTGAAAAGCAAAACAAGTGATTAGCAGCAGGAGTCTGGCTCGATCTCTTGTGCTCTATGGTTTCAAACACTACCTAGGATGTGGAGTGAAAAACAACTCTCCCGGGACCAATGCACACAGAGGAGGAGTGCCAAGGCCACAGCTCAGCAGTCACAATGATGCAGTTGTATTTTGCGACTGTTTGCTCCCCCAACCAAAATCTGATTGGCAAATGGTTAATAGTACCTTTATTCTTTTCAGGAATAGGATGGTCAGGCATTTTTTTAGTTTCTCTGTGTTGAAAATGTTCATAATGAACATATATATTCATAATTCTAATTAATAAATTTATCTGAACAAAATAATATAACAAGGCAGCCTATTGAAAGCAGCAAGGGAAAGGGTTTTCCCTTTGTGGGCTGGTGGGAGGGACTAGGGGATTACCCAGTACAACTTATTAATGAGTGACCTGGGGGGACAGGTGCCCAGCCGGTCCCTCTGGGGCAGAGTGAGCAGTGGGTAAGAGGCCTCAGGGACCGCGAAAGGAGCATCTCTCCCTGTCACCCTGATGGCATCAGGCTCTCAGGGGACCCCCCACAGTAATTGCAGAGTTTTGCAAAAAACGGTGTTTGAATATCCTAAAAATATTTTTGTTATTAATCCTCCCCTGAGAATATTTTTCCCATTGATTTTTAGAGAGGGAGGGGAGAGAGAGAGAGAGAGAGGGAGAGAGAGAGAGAGAGAGAGAGAGAGAGAGAGAGAGATTCATGATTTGTGAGAGAGACTCATGTGAGAGACTCATGATTTACCTGGACTGGGAACTGAACCCGTGACCCTGCAACACAGGTCAGGGCTAAAAATATTTTTAAAAACTAATCAATATAACAAACATTCATGGGCTCAACATCATGAATTAACACATTTAAAAGTTAGGTTGTTTTAAAGATAAATGCATTTAAAAGTATCTAGATTGTAAGTTGACATAGTCAGCTAAAAAACCACATCAGAGATGGAATTGAAGCCTTTGGCTTCCTCCTCTTTCTTGCTTCCCACCTTCTCTCCCCACTTCCCCCGCCCCCACCGCCCTGTGCCTGGGTTTGGTTGTACTTCCTTCCTGTGCTACTTTCTAGGTGGTAAAGATGTGACTTGGGTGCACGCAGAACATTTCACATGCGGTAGTGCCCACCGCATTCTGACCACATGAACCAGGCACACTCGCTGTAGCTGCCTGTGCTCTCTGTCCCAACACTACCTGTAGCTTAGCTGTTCATTCTGTGGGGTTGATGGTTTCTAGCTTTCCCACCAGCCCTCCGGGTCCTGCCCCGGGACTTGGCTGCAGTGTGTTCCAGGAGGTGCACTTGGGAGAGGAGATGCTGAGTCATGGTGTGGTGTGTATGACTCCTTGTATTGGTTATTGCCAAATTGATTCCCGCTGGGAGGGCTGGGCTGCTGTCCCCTGCAGATCCTGCCATACTTGGCATGATCAGACTTCTCATTTTTTGCCAGTGGGAGGATTGTAAAATGTTATTGCCAAGTTTTCAGGTTATGTGCTCCTGACTACTAATGAGAATAACCATTTTCTATATTGACCACTCAGGTTCCTTTTTGTGTATATTTCATTTTACTTATATTTGGTTATTGGTCTTCTGTAGATTTTTTTCTGGATATTAATTATTTGTCTGTGCTATGTGTTGCGAATATTTGCAAATATCTTCTCTCAGTCAGTATGTTGTTTATCTTTTGTCTTTGTGGCATCCTTTGCTGCTCTGTAAAAGTCTTTAAATATGATATAATAAAATCTATCAGAGAGAGAGAGAGAGAGAGAGAGAGAGAGAGAGAAAGAGAGAGAAAGAACTTTCTTTATGAGCCATTTGAAAATAAGTTGTACACAACATTAAAAAAAAAATTACCCCCTAAATACATTTATGTGTATTTCTCTGGAGGTAATCTCTTATATAACCATAGCACAGCGATCAGCTTCAGGAAATTTAACAGTGACAAATGCTGTTACATAACCCGCCATGGCCCCGGCTGACCCACCGCGCCCTTTGCAGCTTTCGCTGTGCCTGAGCCAAACCCTGTGGAGGCTGGGCACCGTGGCAGCCACGCCCTTTGCCTTCTGTAACCTCACATCTCCACCTTTGCTCTTTCACGACATTGGCGCTTTTGATACCCCATCCCTTTCTCTTACAGGCATTTTCACAGAACCTTGGGCTGCACGATACCCTGATGGGTGGGTTCTGGTTTCCCTTCCCCACCCGAAAACAGCACGCCTGCCCGTGCCCTGTAGTGGCACATGGAGAGCAGCAGGACACCAGTCTGAGAAAGGCTGATGCTTTGGTCATAATGACAGGAGACTTGCAACTAGGCTTTGGCTTGTGCTTGTCACAATGCTAAATAAATTATTTGCGACTTAACCATCATCCAATCAATATTTTTAAAGTTTGCTAAAATATTGCTCTAAGAATAGCGATTGAAAACATCTGATAAAATTTCTAGACAAAATTTCTAGAAGTTTGCACCTTCCTTTTTATTTTTGTTTTATGTTTTTATTGATTTCAGAGAGGAAGGGAGAGGCCTAGAGAGATAGAAACATTAATGATAAGATAGAATCATTGATTGACTGCCTCCTGCATGCCCCACACTGGGGATCGAGCCCGCAACCTGGGCATGTGCCCTGGCAGGGAATCCAACCATGATCCCGTGGTTCATAGGTCGATGCTCAACCACTGAGCCATACCGGCTGGGCTGTACCTTCCTTTTAAAAAGCTGGCATGTAATATATTTCTATGGACTCTAATTCCAACCCAAATGCCAGCCATCTGTTTTTATTTTAATCCTTTTGGAAAGCACCTGATGAAATCTTTGCATTACTATAATAATGTTAATAAAAGAAATACAATACCACTTTAATTATGTTCCAGTTGCCTGAAACATCCTTCATTAAAGGAGCCAGAGTTATTGAAGAGAACAGCCTTTTCCTTCCCCTTAATTTATAATGAAAAGATGGCAGAGGCAGGGTAAAGAGAATTAAATTCGTTTTTATCTTACAAGTCAAAGTTATCACTTTATTCCTTGGCTCAGAGGTCCCTGAGATCTTTGAAAAAGTCTTTCCTGACAGCTTTCCCCAGCTCCAGGTTCCTGCCAACAGGAAGGCTCAGATGGTGTGGGGATTCCAGCCAGAGAGAACTCTTGATGAATTGTTTCTTTTTCTGTGTAACAAATCTCCACAAATGTAACACAAGGAAACGAATACCCCAGGTCTCTTAGAAAGGCAGCCCCAGGAAAGGAAGAGCTGGGGCCCCAGGAAGCCCGGAGAGATCTCCTGATAGAGAATTTTTTTCATGGGTTTGCTCAGTTTCTAATTGGATTGCTTGTGTGTTCGTTTTGTTTTGTTTTGTGTTGTCTTTTTTTTTTTTAAATACCAGATTTTGAGAGTTCTTAATATATTCCACACGAGTCCTTAATCAAATATATGATCTGCAAATATGTCCTCCCAGTCCCGTAGCTTCTTTCATTCTTCTCACAGGGTCTGTCACAGCAAAACGTTTCATTTTCATTAAGTCTAATTTACTGATATTTTTATGGATCATGCTTTTGATATTATGTCTGAGAAGTTTTCACCAAGCCCCAAGTCATCAAGATTTTATCTTACATTTTCTTTTAGCAGCAATATGGTTTTATACTTTTCATTTAAATCTCGTACCCACTTTAAGTTCCTTTGTGAATTTAGATCAAGACACTATTCCCTATAAATACCCAGCTGCTCTAGCATACTGGGTTGAAAGTCCACCTTCCTTGATTGCTGATGTCGCTCCCTGGTCAAAATCCAGGTGGTCATACTTGTGTGGACAATTTCTGAGTTACCTTTTCCTTTTCATTTATGTACTAGGGGCCCGATGCGTGGATTCATGCACTGGTGGGATCCCTCGGCTTGGCCTGTGCCCTCTTGCAAAACGGGACCCCTCAGGGGATGTCAGACTTCTGGTTTCCACCTGATCCCCACAGGCCAGTGTGTGTCATAGGTACTGGTCGAACGATCAAATAATCTAATGGTCTCTTAGGCTTATATATATATAGACTAGAGGCCTGGTGCATAAATTCGTGCATGGGTTGGGTCCCTCGGTCTGGCCAGTGATTAGGGCTGATTGGGGCCAGCTGGCTGGAGGGAGGGGTCACGGGAGGTTGGCCGGCTGCAGGAGTTTGGCTGTGGGAACACACTGACTACCAAGGGGCAGCTCCTGCATTGAGCATCTGTCCCCTGGTGGCCAGTGTGTGTCATAGCTACTGGACAGTCGTCTGGTCTGATCATTTTGTTCTAACGATCATTTAGGCTTTTATATATATATATAACTACTAATCCACAAACATATATATATATATATAGATGTGTCTGGTACTTTGCCAACAACACACAATCTTGATTTCTGTAGGTATATGTGTGTGTGTGTTTGTTTGTTTGTGTATATTTTATTGATTTTTTTCAGAGAGGAAGGGAGAGGGTTAGAGAGTTAGGAACATTGATGAAAGAGAAACATTGATCAGCTGCCTCCTGCACACCTCTTACTGGGGATGTACCCCCAACCAAGGTACATGCCCTTGACCAGAATGGAACCTGGGACCTTTCAGTCTGAAGGCCGATGCTCTATCCACTGAGCCAAACTGGTTAGAGTGGTATATGTGTTTTAAGATGGGAGAGTAACTCCTACATTATTCTTCTTTTCACAAATGTTTTTAACAATTCTAGTTCCTTTACCCTTCAATAATCTTATCTTTAACAACAAAAAATTTGCTTAGATTTTAATAGAATTATGTTAATTCTTTATCAATTTGGGGATAGTTGATATATTTGCCATACTGAGTTTCCATGAATTAAGTTTTTTAAATATCTTTTATCAGTCTCGTAGAGTTTTTCATATGAAACCCGTACATGTATTATTAGACTTACACCCAAGTACTTCTACGTGACTGTGAATTGTGTTGTATTGACATTTTCTCTTTCTGTGTGTGATTGTTATACACAGAAGTGCAATTGACACATGTGTCAGTCTTGCCCCTGGCTCCTTGCTGAGCCCACTTATGGTTCTCAGAGTTACTTTCTAGGTGTCTTGGGATTTTCTACACAGACCCTCTTGTTATCTGTGCCTTCTTTTCTAAATGACATGCCTTTTACTTCCGTTTCTTCACTCATTGAGTTGGCAGGACCTTCTTGTACTATGTTGAAGAGGCTTGGTTATGGCTGATATCTTTGCCTTGTTCTTGAAATTATGAGAAATCATTTTGGTTTTCGCTAATAGGTATGATACTAACTGTGGGATTTTTTTTTTTAGAAGTTGAAGAAGTTTACCTCTATTTCTAGTTTTTTGAGTTTTTGTTATGAATGGTGTAGAATTCTGTCAAATGCCTTTGCTCCCTCACTAAATATGACTGTGTGGTGTGTATCTTGTTTAGCAGGTGACTAGGGCAGCTTACATTGATGGGTTCTTGATGGTGAATAGGTCTTGCATCCCTGTGTAATCTTTTACCATGTTGATTCTATTTGGTAAAGTTTTGGTAAGGGTTTTTGGATCTGTATTCATGAGAGATGGTGTCTGCAGTTTTTTTTTTTTTTTTTGGCATTCTTTTTGTCTGGTTCTAAGGTTATGATAATGCTGTTGTCATAAAAGGAATTAGGGAGTGCTCCCTCCACTTCACTTTTCTGGATGGGATTGTAGAGGGTTGGTGCTAATTCTTCTTCAAACATTTGCGAGAATTCTCCCATGAACTGTTCTAGGGATGCAGATTTCCTTTGGGGGAGTTTGTAGATTATGAATTTAATTTCCTAAATTTGAAGTATCTATTTCATATTGGGTGAGTTAGTATAATTTTTTTTTCTTTTTAAAAATCCTCATCCAATGATATGTTTTTTATTGATTTTAGAGAAAGGAAAGGTGAGAGAGAAACATTAATATATGAGAGAAACACTGAAGAATTCATTGGCTGCCTCCCATTATGCACAGGGACCAGGGATGCAGCTCTCAACCTAGGTATGTTCCCTAACTGAGATTCAAAGCTGCAACCCTTTGGTATAACAGATGATTCTTCCCTGTCTTTCCCTATCTCTGTCCTTCCCCTTCCCCTTTATCCTCCACTTCCTGGTGCTTTCTCTTCCCCTTCTCCTGTCCTTCTCCTTCATCTTCCCCTGTCTTTCCCCTTCCCCTTCCCCTTCCACTGTCCTTCCCTTCCACTTTTTTCCCCATCCACTGTCCTTCCCCTTCCACTGTCCTTCCC
>JAAGEH010000021.1:7565833-7596184 GCA_011751065.1 Lasiurus cinereus
TCTCTCTCTCTCTCTCTCTCTCTCTCTCTCTCTCTCTCTCTCAGACACACACACACACACACACACACACACACACACACACACACCTATACACACAGACCTTGTTTCTTGTTTGTGGGAATGTCTTTAGGAAGTTTAGGTACATGTTGGGCACAGGATATAGGACAAAGGGGTTTGTGTGGCCCTGGGCAGCTGAGAGAGGTGATGTATCCCAGAGGGAACACCAAGCCTTTGTGCCCATGGAAACCATAGCGATCAGGAGGACGTTTTATTCGAGTGACCAGCAGGCATTCTTGGGCAGACCCAGTTTCAAACCAGGAACCTGGAACCCATTGTAGCTGGGAGAGTCTTTGGGGAGTCTGACTTGCTGGGCTGCATTCCTGGTCCTGGAGGTCCAGTCCTGGAGCGCTGTCCCTCCAGCAGCCCCAGCAGGCCCGCATCCTCCTGCTCTGCCAGAAGACCCTGCTAGTCCTGGGGGCCTTGGCCGCCCTGAGCTGTCCCTGGGGAAGGTGGTCCTGGGGAAGGTGGTCCTGGGGGAGGTGGTCCTGGGGGTGGTGACACCTGGGGAAGGTGGTCCTGGGAGAGGTGGTTCTGGTGATGGTGACCCTGGGGAAGATGGTCCTGGGGGAGGTGGTCCTGGTGAGCGTACATCAGGGACTGCAGGGAGTGAGCCGGGCCTGTGAGGGGCTTAGCTGACACCTTGTAAACATGGGAACTTGCAGCAGGCCCTGAGCTCTGCCACTGTAGGCTCCGCCTTAGAGAAGGTTTGAGGAAGGAAAGGTGCACAGATACGCCTGCAACCTCAGGGACCCCAGCGACCCTCCCTAGGATGAAGGCAGATGGCGGTGCTGCCAGGTCCCTGCCAGGTCCCAGCTCTCCATGGCTGGTGCCCGGCTCCTTCCCCACGGCCCTGCCAGCTGTCTGCCCACAGACTGCCCTTGGTTTAGGCTTCCCTGGCCAGTCCTGGACTCCTAAGGAAGCCTCTCAGGGGCAGGGGGTACAGTGTGAATGTCTCATGAGTAATAATAACCCCACCGCTTGGCAGTGTGCCGTGCTTCTCACAGCGCTCAGTGGTCCACTGCTCCAGGCCCTGCTCTCTTCGTCTCAGTCCCCACCTCCCACCTTCTCCCACCCACAGGCCTCAGCCCTCTGGAGGCCTCTGCTGGGCTCTGCACCTCCTGCTGACATCCAGGCCAGCCCTGGATGGGGGCCTGTCTCCTCCTTGCCCCGCCCATCCCCAGAGCTGCCCTCCCTGTGCGCTGCCCTTCACATCTCCATGTCTCCAGGGTATGCAGGACCCCTCTGTCTGTGCCCACCCATCAAAGGGTTTCACAGCCATTGGGCTGGGCAGGCTCGGTGGCAGCCCGGGCAGGGCCTGAGCTGGGAGCCCTGGGGTCTGCTGGATAGTGAGGGACCCCATCAGATGTTCTGGCTGCAAGCACCATCCTCCCCCACAGTGAGCGGAGGCTTCAGTCCTGGCAGAGACAGGCACCGAAGAGCAAATCCTCGCCAGTGGGTGTAGCTGGTGTTTGGCTATGGCTCCCCCAGGGCATCTCAAGCTCCCTTGGCTGCCAGCACCTCTGGCCCCTCCAATGTTCAGCATCTCTCTGGCCAAGTAAGGCCTGTGGGCTCTCTGCAGATGTGACACGTTTGCATGTCACCGCCTCCCAGCCAGCATGGCCACCCCGGGGGCATGCTCCCACAGAGTACCCGGTCTGGGTCTGCCCCTCCACAGCCCAGGCTTCTGAAGCTGAATACTTAAGCACAGAGTGTGAGTCTTTAAGAATTAATTAGCGAAGATTGCTCAGGAAAAATGAAGCCGGTACAGGATTTGGTACTGATAGTTTTTCCATAATTACGAAGCTATTTCTGGGAACTGGAGGCCTTTTCCTCTGCTTCCTGGCCTGAGGTTGGCCTTCCTTCTCCCTGGCATCCAGTTCCTCCCCAGGGCATGTTCTGGCTGGTAAAGCCCCCTGAAAAGCCCTCCTTCTCTGAAAAGCCCCCAACGCCTCATTTCCCTGCGTCCCCCAGCTCCACAGCTTCTTCTTCTTTTGTTTTTTTAAAGATATATTTTATTGATTTTTCACAGAGAGGAAGGGAAAGGAATAGAAAGCCAGAAACATCGGTGAGAGAGAGACATCGATCAGTCACCTCCTGCACACCCCCTACTGGGGATGTGCCCACAACCAATGTACATGCCCTTGACCAGAATCGAACCTGGGACCTTTCAGTCCCCAGGCTGATGCTCTATCCACTGAGCCAAACCGGTTTCGGCTCCACAGCCTCTTTATCCCCACACCCTGGTGCCCTCAGGCCTCCTGGCCTTGGCTCTTGCCCCTCCTCCTCCACTGGACTCCTTCCCTTCTCTGCCTGTCCCCATTTTCCCCTCCTCCCCATTTCACCAGATCCTACCTGTCCTTTCAGTTTTAACCTAAATAACACTTCAGGTGACCTCTGACACCTCAAGTTGGGTGGCTAATGGTTGTGCATTTGCCAGTGTTATGCATGGTATTCCTTACTCACTGCCCATCTGCTGGGTTTCCCTGCTGCTGGCCAGGGAAACCAGAGCTGAGCTGTAGTGGGAGGATGCTCTGGCTGGTCCAGTGTCCTCTTTGCATCCATGGCAACAGAAACATGTCCTCAGAGCATCTCTGCTTTGCTATTCTCTTTTCTTTGCTTTCTTTTGCTTTCTATCTTGAGACTGTGCAGCTCAGGCAGCTGTGGTTCTCCCCAAGCCTCTGTGCCTTCAAAGGAAGCAAGGTTAGCAGAGCCAGATGGGTGACCCACTCATCTAAGGTTTGGCAGCTGCCGTCCCTTTAATGAGACGGAAGAGTATTGAGGAAGAGCAACTCCAGGTGGTTTCTGTGTTGTGAACAGGGAGTCTGTGGTGTCTGCAAGTCGAAACCAGGTCAGAGGAAGGCTCTGTGCAAACCCAGCAGCCATGGGAGCAGGAGCGCGGCAGAGCCCAGGCCTGCTTCGTGTGTCTAGTATCCTGCTCTGGGGCCTCCGGCACCTCCAGGTCACAGCTGCCACATCTGGGCTTTGTGTGCCTAATCTCCAGCCTCAAAGAGCCCACGGTGGGTGGGGGTGGCAGGGACACTGACCTTGCTTTTCTGAGGAGAGGACCCATCCATGAGCTCTGAGGAAGGGTCAGGGCTGTCGGCACCTGACACCCAGACCTGCAATGAGAAGCAAGCTTGGGGGCCTCTGGGACTCCCTAGCCAGCTGAGGTCTTGGGCAGGGGAGGAGGGTGCTCAAAGAAAATGGCAGAGAGAAGGGAACTGCCATGGGGAGTCCTCTCTGATGTCAGGGGCTTATACCCTATCTTCTGATGAGACAAGTGGGGCCAGAATCAAACTGTGTGAAGCATAACTGTGCTGCCCCTTTCACTGTGCACTCCAATTCCCTTTCCCTGCTCTCCAGCGGGACCCTGGCTTGGGACCTGGACCATGGCCTTCAGTGCAACCCTGCAATGGCTGCAGGAGTGCTCATGTGTGTCCCACCCAAGTGTATGGGTATTCCATTCTCAGACAGGGTGGCTGGGTGATCCCGGACCAACAGAGAGCATGGGAGCTTTCCAAGGACAGGAGGCATCGCACAGAAGGGCAGCCGGTGAAAGGCGCAGAACATCAGTCGGTGCTCAGCTGGGGTCCTCTGGGCCACTGAGGCTGTGCTGTGAAACCCTTGTCTGCAGCCCGCATCCTCTGTCCCATGCCTGCTTTGCCAACTCGAGTTCCAGTGGACCTGCCACCTACTTCATAGGAGTCTTAGGATGCAGATGAGTCACTTAGCTCAGATAAGAAAGATCAAGATGCAGAAGGTGTTTTCTTACTGAGGTAACTGAAAAGTCAAGAAGAAAAGAGAGGCTTTAGGCACAGCTGGATTCAAGGGCTCAGCTATCTTTAGGACTTGCTCTTGGTCTGACCTTTTTCTTGGGGTGCTTCCATCTGGCAGGTTCTCTCTCACTGAGGGGGGCCTCTCTGAACCCACAATGACCAATTCTGGAAGATGCTCCTGTTTCTTAATATTTCCCCTGAAGTCCCAGAGTTGAGTCTTACTGACCTGAATTGGATCACTTGCCCTGTCCCTTGACCAATCACTGTTGAGAGGAAGAAGAAATATGTCACAGATCCATCCTGGAGCCAGCCCTGGGGCAATCATATGCAGGTGGTTCCCAAAGTAAAACCCAGGAGCTGCCAGTAGCTGAGGGGCCGAGGTCCAGGGTGGTAGGCAAACACACAGCAAGTTTCCATGGCAAACGGCCACTCAGATTCCCTTCAGGTTGTGGGGCGAGGTTTGCAGGCAGGTGTTGGACATCACCAATGGCACTGGCCTTCTCTTTAGGGCAGCCCTGTCTACCCTATCAGGCCATTCAGAGCACTCTGCAGTGCTTGCTCCTAGCGGGCTCAGCTAGGAGGTGACGGAGGCTTATTCCAGAAACCGGAACTCTTCTCTAGCTGAGAATATTGGGATTTGTGAGATATAAAGTTAGAAGTCATTCTGCAATATTTAAGTTCCAAGATGAGGATGGCCAGGCCTCAGCTGACAAACATTCTGGGTCACCTTTCCCTGTTTGTAGGGAAGTTTGGCAGCTGCAGTCTCTTTAATGAGATGGAAGAGCATTGAGGAATAGCATTCGAGCGCAGTGCACACCACTGCCCCAGTGCCCCACTGCCCTCTGCCTCACTGCCCCACTGTGCACGCTTCAACCACCCTGCCCCACTGTCCCACTGCCCCACTGTGCACGCTGCAACCACACAGCTGATTCTGCCCAAATGGGGTGCCGCAGAGTGCGCCCCCACTGTGGGCAAGCCCAACAGGAGTGCACAGCATGGGATCTAGATGTCAGGGATGGATCTGTGAGGGTCAGAATCCAAGTGAGATGGGTCAAAGCCTCTCTGCATCTTCTACTGGCTCTCAGGAGCAGGGAGCAGGCCTGCTGGCTGCCTTCCTCTGCTGGTAGCCCTTCCACTGGGGAAGCCGGACACAGGAAGCCACTGGCCCTTCCCCACTTACTCTTACAGGGAGGCTCCTTCCTGTGAGGAAGCACTTGCAGAGAGTGGGCTGTGCTCAGCAGGACTGAGGTGGGAGGGGCTGCAGAGAGGGGGCTGGAAACCAGTTGTTTTGAGGGGGAAGGAAGAGGGAGGGAGGAGGAAGTAGTGGTGGAGTATCAGGTCCTCTGGAAACAGCATGTCCCAAGGGTCATGAGGAAGAAGCAGAGACCCTAGACTCAGCCACAAGTGCCTCTGTGCACCTTAGCAAAAGGAGGCAGCCTCTGGCAGGCATAGCCTCAGGTGTGTGCCTGGTGAGAGCTCCTGGGTCCAGGGCCTGACCTGGGCACATGCAGACACTGTGGGCAAGGCCATCCCTGGAACCTGAACGGCTCCCCTTCTCCTCCCTCCCTACTCCTTACCCCTCAGAGGCAGCCCCCCACAGTGCTTGCCTGG
Organism: Lasiurus cinereus; assembly: GCA_011751065.1. Lineage (NCBI taxonomy): Eukaryota > Metazoa > Chordata > Mammalia > Chiroptera > Vespertilionidae > Lasiurus > Lasiurus cinereus. Next base: position 7,571,281 of record JAAGEH010000021.1, read on the forward strand.
CTCCCCTCTGCTCCTGGCTCAGTGAGGACAGTGCACGGAGTGCGGCAGCCAAGGCAGACTTGGTCAGCACTGTGGCTACTAGCACCACGCCCACCACCATGGCCCCTTTCATCTGTAGGCCAGCTTCTTCCTCCTGCCCCCGGGGAGACCAGCCTTGGGTTAGCCAGCTCCTGCTCAGCCAGGGGACTCTCCCCTGGTTTGAGAGCCTGTGCTCTGAAGCTGAGCTCCCTCTTCCTGTTTGCAGAGAATCCAGAGACTCCCAAGGGCAGTGGTTCTGGCTTCCTCCTGTGTCTCTCACAGATCTGACTGTGGGATCCCAAGACCCCTGGAGGGCCAGCCCCTGTGAGGGCCCTCCATCCTCCGTCCTCTTGCAGAGAGTTGGTCTAAGGCCCAGGAAGCAGGGGTGGGGTTGGCAGGCTAGTGAGCTCAGGATGGATCTCACACAAGGGCTCCTTAGAGCTCAGGGCAGAGACCGAGTGCAGGGGGAAGGCTGCCTGCAGGATTTCCTCCCCCAGGAGGGAAAGGCTGCCTCCAGCAGCTGGCCAGCAGGGATTCCTGGGGAGGGATGTGGCCTGCCTGAGTGCCTGCAGCTGTCAGGGCAGTGGCCAGGGAGGGCGCTCACTCAGTCCCTGACCCTGGGCGGGAGGCAGGACAGCCTGAAGAGCCTGTAGGGGTGGCCTTAGGCCTTGAATGAACACAGGGTGGAGCATGGGGGTGGGGTGAGGAATAGGGGTTGAACTGAGCCCCAGCCATGGGCTCCTTGCTAGAGAGGGCCAGGAGCTGAGAGTTCAGGATCACTGATGGGCGAGGTTGAGGAAGATTGCTGGGTGCCAGGCCTTTCGACACTAGACATTCTTCCTCCTTTGCCTTCCTGGCTCCGGCCTGCAGGCTGAGCTAGGCACAGCCTCCATGTGTCCCTGTGTGCATGTTTCCTTGCGTCTCTCTGTGTTCCTAGCTCTCTGGCTCTTTTCACCTCACTCACTCTGACCTGTGTCCTGTCTTCTTTTTCTGTCCCAGCTCAGCCTAGCTGCACTGCACTAGCAGACCCTCTCTCCCAGCCTGGGTGTTGAGGGGACTCTGACATTCCAGCAGGACTCCCAGAAGCTAGGAGGCAACCAGGGCTGCCTCTGTGCCAGGAGGGTGTGGCCAAGCAGGAGTGGTCCCTGCAGCAGGCTTTCCTGATGTGCGGGAGCCGGTGGCTGGGGACAGGCTCTGCCCCCCCAGCCCTTCCTGGCCTGCTCACACCAGCAGATCTGATTTAACAGACTTGGAGTTTTCTTTCTTTGCAGATGTTGGAGGAGCTCAAGTGTTGGCAACAGGCAAGTCCACCGGGGTGGAAACTGGTAGGTGCCTGCCCGGCTGATTCTGCCTGGGAGGCGAGGTGGGTGGGGCTGCGGGTTGGCCTCTTACTGGCTGTCACACATAGGAAGGGTAGAACTCACCGCCAGGCCTGCTGACTGGTTAGTACAGCTTTCTTCCCGGACATTGTCCTGCTCAAGAACCTGTCCTCAAAGGGAACGTGCATCCTCGGGCCACCTTTGTCCACACTCTGATGTGCAGCTCCAGCACCCAGTGCCCCCGCAGCCTGGTCCCCACAGAGGGCTCGGCATTGCTCTGTGGCCAGGACCCTCTCTCCCTCACAATCAGCTCCTCTCCAACTGGGAGCAGGCAATGACCTGCAGGAGAGTGGCCTCCCTTTCAGCCCAGCCCCATCACCGGCACTAGAGGGAGCTCTGTGCTCCCCAGTAGCCAGCAGGTTCCCAGGGCCAGGATTCATCCCTTTGCCTTCAGCACTCATCATAGAGCAGGCAGTTAACACAGCTCAGCAAAGGGCCTAGTGGAAGTAGAAGTGAGGAAGCCTGCAGGAGGCCAGAGAAATGAACCGCTGTCCCTTGTAAGAGGTTCCACAGCAGAGGACCCCCAGGCGGAGCTCTGAGAGGAGAGTCTGGGTCAAGGAACCAAGGTGATGTGCCCTCCAGAGAATGGACGTTAGGTCGGCTTCAGTGGGTTACATGCATGACCTTGGGCTTCATCCGGAATGTGAAGGTTGCCTGGAAGCCCTTTGCAGGTGGTGACCCCTCAGAGCCATCGTTTAATGTCTCCTTGCCCTTCAGACATCAAATACGCCCTCATCGGGATGGCACTGGGGGTGGTCATTTTGGTGGGCTTCTTGGCGCTGAAGATCTGCATGATCAGGAAGCAGTTGTTTGATTCTGACTCCGCAGACCTGAGGAATGCCAACGTGGGAGTCAATGGTAAGGACACGGGGCGCTCAGCCTGGGCTCTGTCCCCAACAAGGACGTGTTCCTTGCAGCCATCCAAAAGGCACCCAGGGCCACTGCGGAGCACTAGGTAGAGAAAACTAAAAACCACAGGCTGCAGAGAAACATAGTGACCCCACCTCTGTCTGTCTTTCTGTCTGTCTCTGGACTTTTCTCCTTAGTGGCTTCTGATGTTCCTGAGAATCAGGTTTCTGGGAGAAAGGTGGGAAAGATGGACTTGATCCCAAGGTAGTGAGGCTGGTGGGTGGGTAGGGACTGCCAGCACCGACTGTGTGGCCAGTTGCATTTTTTCAGAAACAGGGAGTCCTCGATCTAGGAGCCCTGTGGTTCTCAGTGTCCTGTGGCACCTGCGGGCACAGTGCACACAGACACTGAACTGTCAGTTTGTGTGTGGTTTTTTGAAAACCTTTTTTTTTTTTTTTAGTGAGAGAGGAAAGAAGAGGAAGAGAGAACATTGATCACCTGTCTCCTGCCTTCTGCCTACCAGGAATTGAGCCCAAAACCCGGGCATGTGCCCTGACCGGAATCAACCGGGAAACTTTTGGTGCAAGGAACACAACTGAGCCACACCAGCCAGGGCAGTTTGTGACTTTTGATGGCAAAATGCAGCTGTGATTGACACCCTTTTTTCTCAGGGTGGGGCCTGCAAAAGCCACCCCCATGTAAGGGATAATGGCATGATGATGCAGTTTTCCATGAGGTTTTCCTGAGGGTGAGGAAGAAGATGCCTCAACATGTCTCCAGAAAATCTGATGATCATCTGTGAAGATATGCAGAAAGCATGGGGGGAGAGGGGTGTTTGGACCAGGAAGAGGGGGAGCAGCTCTCTGGGTCTTCCTCAGATGCTAGTGTGGTGAATTGCATGCTAGGAGTTTGCCATAGGAGTTTGTTTACCATTGATTTTGTATCCCTGCAAACAAGGAAGGAGGAAAAGCGAACAGCCTCTTCTTTACAGAGCAGGCGCATGTCAGACCCTTGAGGGCAAAAGCTCCAGGGGCTGCAGGTGGAGAAGAGGCAAGGGTGGAATGCTTAGGGAAGGCTTCATATCATCTGCCCGCTAAGCTAGGAGTTCTCTTGGGCAGGAGCTAGATAGAGAGTCTCCGGCAGTGCCGGGGATTGGGGGTTGGGAGGGAGAAGGGGGACATGGCAGAGCCCTCAGCTCAAGACCACTGCCCCCATAGCCCTGCCCGAGTCCAGTTGGCTCTGGCCCCTCCTCGTTGCCTGGACTGAGTGAGCTACGTGCTGATCACAGCGCCTCCTTCCTAATGCCTGCTCTCTCTGTTTAGATACCATTGTGCCAAGGAAGAGAGCCCCAAGGTAAGGTTGCCGTGGTGGGACTGGCTTCCCTCCTGCTCAGTCTGTTCTGTCCCTGCTTGGCAGCCCAGCTATTTTCTGAACTGCTTTCCTGGGGACTAGGACACACCCATGGCCTCCTCCCCTCCTCCACTCTGCTCCTCTGGCTGAGGGCATGAGAGGGTGGAGTAGCCAAATGGGCTTGGGCTCTATCGCCCCTGGGTACTAGGTATGTGCTGCAGACCATGTGGCCACTCCACCCTGTGTCCGAGCGATAGAGTGAATGCTCAGATGGAGAGTCAGGCAGAGTGATCTCATCTCCACCCGTGGGCAAGCCATGTTCCCTTGGCCAGCCAGATGCGCACACCAAGAAGGACTCTCTGCATTAAGGAAACTTAGTTTTGGAAATTCCAGAGCCCCTGGAAGTCTCCAGAGCTTGTCACAGACTCTGCTTCAGAGACAACTTAGAACTGAAATTCACACAAATGTCAGGTTTCACCACGCCCGCTGCTTACCCTGTGGTGTGTCTGCACGCAGGCCGCTAGCTGGTGGGCAGCAGAGGCTGTGACGATGTGTGAGGAATGACGGACACATGTCTGAGTTTGGGGAAATATGATGTGCATGGTGCAACACAAGCAAGTAGTCATGGTTTTCTGTGTCAGAGGGAACTCTCCATCTTGCGTGTGTGTGAGTTCTGGATCATTCTGACACGCCAGAGCTGGGCAGGCGACTTGCACAATGCAGGCCAGGTGGCTGATGGTCACGCAACAACAAACCCTGTGCCTGCGATTCAGGGAAAGGGACTGCAGGTAGCAGGAGGAAGCGGGTAGTGGAGGGAGGAAGAAAGAAGAGAAGGAGGAGAGGTGGGTGGCTGGCCCTCGCTGGGCGCCGAGCTTCCCACGGGACAGGCACTCACCGTGTGCGGGGACTGCTCCTGGCCTGGGTCCTATGGGAGCCCCCTACCAGCACAGGGATTTTTGGAGTGAAGGGAGGCACAGCTCAGATTTCTGAAACTGACACTAGATGGAGTCAAGCTGAGTTCGGAGAAGTTAAACAAAAAGACAAGCAAGTCAGTCTCTTACAGCAAAACTGCAGGTGCTTTCTGTCACCCAGGGACAATATAATAAATCACTTATCAGAACTTATCACAAATAGGGTAAGTGGTGTCTACCCAAACCCCAACTTCTCCGAAAGGTGAATTGGTTGCAGGAGTTAGCACTGACTGAAGGAGAAAGACACGCCCGGCCCGCAGTGGCCACTAGTAATGGCACGCGTCCTGGGCCAGGGAGGCTGTGAGACCAGGAACCAGCATCTTTTAGGGACACTCGCAGAAAATCCTAGCAGGTGGAACTTAGGCAAGATGTAAAATGAAGCTGTGGGACATTTGCCTGATTAGAGCTGGGAATACTGGGTTTTAACAGCAAGATAGTTCATTTTTTAAAATATATTTGTATTGATTTCAGAGAAGAAGGGACAGGAAGGTAAAGATACATCAATGATGAGAATCATTGATTGTCTGCTTCCTGAACACACTCCCCGCTCCCGCCCGAGGGGATCGAGCCCACAACCTGGGCATGTGGCCTCACCAGAAATTGAACCTTGACCTTCTGGTTCATAGGTCAACATTCAACCACTGACCCACTCTGCACAGGCTGTTGATTTTTAAATTTTATTTACCAAGACCTTCTCTTGACAGAGGCCTGCAAAGCAGTTAGCCAATTTACTCTGTTTGATGAAAAGAAATTCCAAATTTTTCTCAGTGTCATCAAGCTATCAGTTTGGCAAGGCATCGGATTTTCACCTCTGCTTTGGGGTCTCAGTGGACAAGGCCTGCACCTGCAGGGTGGGGTCTGCATAGGGGCATTTGCTCCCCAGGAAGGAGGCACCTCCTCTGGGTTTATCGGAACCGTGGTTCAGGTTCACACTCCCTCAGCCTGCTGGCGGGCCCTCATGCACTGCCCACATGCTCTCACTCTCCTTCATTGGGAAACATTGTAAACATATAGCAAAGTTGACAGAACTGAGTAATAAAAACAGACATACACACCCTTCATCTAGAGTCACAGGTTAGCATTTGCCCTTTGTATTATCTCAGTATACATCTATTTCTTCTGATCCATTTAATAATTGGTATAGACACAGGGTATTTCATTCCTAAATACCTTATCATGTCATCTCCCACATGCTCATCATACAATAACCGTGTTTAGAAAAATCAATGATAATTCAATATCATCTACTATTTAGCCCATATGCAAAGTTCTCTGATGTATTAAGAGGCATGGTTTATAGCTCTGTTTTCCTAAGCCAGGGTCATTGTATTTTATTTTGTCTCTTTTTATTTCCTCTCATTATTAGAAAACCCCTTTATTTCCCCCCTATGTCAGCAGTTTTTAGCCTTTTTCATCTCATGGCACATAAATTAATTATTAAATTCTGTGGCACACCAAAAAATATATTTTTGCAGATCTGACAAAAAATAGCTGTAATTTGAATTCATTCACACCAGACAGCTGTTGTAGTGTTGGCTGCTGTCATTTTCTATGTGGCAGTCTCAGGGAAGAGGGCAGTGCCCCTGAGTAAATAATGGGGCATTCCATGTTTTAAACATTCTTGCGGATCATCAGTTGAAAATCGCTGCCCTAAGGCATTTGGAAGTACCAAGCCTCTCCCCATCTGATGTCCCATTTTGTGGTTTGTTAGGTCTGTCCTCTTGAGTAATCCAGATTGAGAATTTTGTTGAGACTGCCCCAGAGGTGACACTTGTATTGTCTGTGGTGCTGCCTCAGGGATACCCACACCAGGCCTCTCTGTGGGTGGGCTATTTGCTCACTGGTCAAGGAAAGCACCTGCTGGACTCCACATAGCTGAGAGCAGATTCCCCCTGGTAACCAGTAAACAGTCCAAGGGTGGTCCTTTGAGTTCTGACTCCCAACAGTTCTTCACCCAATGATTTAATATCTTCATGATTTACTTTTGAATCAATTATTGCATAGGAATTACAAAATACCAAGTTTCTAATTCTAGCATTCTTTCCACACTTAATAGCTCGCATCCCACAAAGAAGGAATTTTTCTCCCCCAACCCATTTTCTATAATTTAGTTATTGAACGTTATTCCTATGAACTTCAATGCATTTTAATTCATTGCCATCATGAATCTTTTTTATGGTCTAATTATCCCAAGTTTATCCAGTACAAGTCACTTCTTCGTGGCTTTTACAGGACCCCATTAGTCATTGAGCATTTCCTAGACTTGGACACAACACAGTATCCCCAGTTCACCTTGTACTGTCCCTGCTCAGACTGGAATCATATTTCTCCTAGGGTCACTTCCTCCTTCTCTCCCTCCACCCTTTCTTCCCATCCTCCCTCCCTTCCTCCCTCCCCTTCTCTGCCCTTCCTTTTCTTGATGTGGAATAGTTTTTCAGAAACTAAGGTCTGGGCACAATGTGTGCTCATAGCTACTGAGGCATCATTACTTTTACACCCTCTCAATAGACAGCCAGGAAATGTATATTCAAATCACAAACTCAGTACCTTAAGGTTCTTCTTAAGCTCTTATTATTTTATATTTTCCTCTGGCCTCCTCCAAAGTGAGAACACTGCTTCTCAACCATATGAAGGCTTTTACTCCTTTGCTGTATCATATAATACTCACACTGCCAGGGTTACAACAGTGCACAGCTACACACTTGCTTACTAACGTGAATATTCTTTTACAATTCCTCTTTTTTTTTTTTTTTAGAATTCAGTCTCTGAGTACAGAGTATTGTGTCCAAATTGAGTTTATTTCTCTTTGTGGTTGTATTACCAGTTTGACACAGTGAGAGATATTTGATTGAGTCTGTCTGCAGCGTTCATGTTTTCTTTCTTAATCTTTTGGTTTTGAGTATAAGGAGCACACACACGTGAGGTCTTGCTCCCACCCCTGTTCACTCCGCCAACCTTGGGCAACTGGTACCAACAGTTTCTACCTCATCTTTCCTGTGTTCATCTCACAAATTATATTTAATTAAAATTTTGCACCCATTCAATATTTTATAAAATTAAAGAAATGTTTATCTATATGTAAATATGAATTTTTCCAGTCCTTGAGTGGGTTTATGTTTTTATTTGTTCCCTTTGTTGGGTTGTATAGTATGAAATAGAGATTTTGTTTCCTCTTTTTCCCATATGGCAACCCACTTATTTCAATATCATTTTTTAAAACCACCCTACTTTCCCCAATGTTTTTTTTTTTTATTAATCTTTATTCTTGAAGGTATTACAAATGTCCCCTATTTCCCCCTATTGACCCCTCTTTCCTGCTCCCAAATCCTCTCCAGGCCTTCACCACACCTCTGTCTGTCCATGGTCTATGCATATGGGTTATTTGGTTAATCTCTTCTTCTGCCTTCCCTCTGAGGTTCATCAGTCTGCTGTATGTTTCCACGTCTCTGCATCTATTTTGTTTGCTAGTTTTATTTTGTTCATTAGATTATACAAATAAGTGAGATAATGTGATATTTATCTTTCTCTGACTGGCTTATTTTCCTTAACACAGTGGTTCTCAGCCTTTCTGATGCCACCACCCTTTAATACAGTTCCTCATCTTGTGGTGACTCCCAACCATAAAATTATTTTTGTTGTTACTTCATAACTGTAATTTTGCTACTGTTATGAATCGTAATGTAAATATCTGTGTTTTCCCATGGTCTTAAGCGACCCTGCTAGCAGTTCTCAACCTGTGGGTCACAACTTAACCCTGTAGAGCTTAAGAGCATTGGAAAACACAGATATTTACATTACGATTCATTATCAGTAGTAAAATTAGTTATGAAGTAGCAATGAAAATAATTTTATGGTTGGGGGTCACCACAACATGAGGAACTCTATTAAAGAGTTGTGGTATTAGAAAGGTTGAGAACCACGGCCTTAGCATAATACTCTCCAGGTCTTCCATGCTGTCTCAAAGGGTAAGAGATCCTTATTCTTTACTGCCACATAGTATTCCATGGTGTAAATGTACCACAGCTTTTTATCCACTCATTTGCTGATAGGCCCTTGGGCTGTTTCCATATCATGGTTATTATAAACCAGAGGCCTGGTACACAAAATTCATGCACTGGTAGAGTTCCTAGGCCTGGCCAGTGATCAGGGCCAATCAGGTTCCCTGCCTCCCCACCTCCTCTTTCCCTCATCTCTCAATGCCCTGCCGCCACTGATCACTCACCATGTTCTGCACTGACCCCTGGTGGTCAGTGCACATTATAGCGAGAGATTGAACTCCCAGTCTCATGGTCGAACTTCTGAAGGGACACTTTGCATATTAGTCTTTTATTTATATAGACTAGAGGCCTGGTGCACAGAATTCATGCATGGGTGGGGTTGTTATGCCTGGCCAGCAATCAGGGCCGATAGGAGCCTTCTGGCTGCTGGTCAGGGCTTTTCTTTCCTGGCTGCTGACTGCCAGCTGCTGCTGGCCTGGGCCTTCTCTTATTCTGTGCTGCCCCCTGGTGGTCAGCACATGTCATAGTGAATGATTGAACTTCTGGTTTCCCAGTCAAACTCCCCAAGGGGAAAAGTTGAATACTGGGCTTTTATATATATAGTTAATACTGCTATAAACATAGAGTGCATACATTCTTTCTGATTGGTGCTTCAGATCTCTTAGGATATATTCCTAGAAGTGGGATCACTGAGTCAAACGGAAATTCCACTGTATTCTATGGTGGTTACACCAGTGTGCATTTCTACCATCAGTGCACAAGAGTTCCCTTTTCTCCACATCCTCACCAGCACTCATTTGTTGATTTGTTGATGGTAGCCATTCTGGCAGTTGTGAGGTGGTACCTCATTGTGGTTTTAATTTGCATTTCTCTGATGATTAGTGACATTGAGCATTTTTTCATATGTCTTTTGGCCATTTGTATGTCCACTTTGGAGAAATGTCTATTTAGGTCCTCTGCCCATTTTTAATTGGATTGTTTGTCTTCCTTTTATTGTATGAGCTGTATAAGTACTTTATTTTGGAAATTAACTCTTTATCAGATGTATCATTGGCAAATATGTTCTCCCATACAATGGGTTTCTTTTTCATTTTGATGCTGGTTTGCTTTGCTCTGCAGAAGCTTTCTATTTTCATGTAATCCCCTTTATATATATATGTTTGTTTGTTTCTCTTGCCCTAGATTAGTGGTTCTCAACCTTTCTGATGCCATGAACCTTTAATACAGTTCCTCATGTTGTGGTGACCCCCAATCATAAAATTATTTTTGTTGCTACTTCATAATTTGGATGTAATTTTGCTACTGTCATGAGTTGTAATGTAAATATCTGTGTTTTCAGATGGTCTTAGGTGACTCTGCTAGAGGTTCTCAGCCTGTGGCTCATGACCCACAGGTTGAGAACCGCTGCTATAGAGTCTAAGACCATCAGAAAACACAGATATTTACATTACAATTCATAACAGTAGCAAAATTACAGTTATAATGTAGTAATAAAAATAATTTTATGGTTGGGGGTCATCACAACATAAGGAACTGTATTAAGGGGTCATGGCATCAGAAAGGTTGAGACCCACTGCTCTAGATGATGTATCAGTGAAAATTCTCCTCTGTGAGATGTCTGAGCTTTTGCTGCCTAGGTTTCTTCTAGGATTCTTATGGTTTCATGACTTACATTTAAGACTTTTATTATTCATTTTCAAATTTTCTTATGTTTAGGGTAACTTTGTGGTCTAGTTTCATTTTTTTTTGCATGTATCTGTCTAATTTTTCCAACACCACTTATTTTGAATAGACTGTCTTGACTCCATGGTATGCTCTTGCCTCCTTTGTCAAATATTAATTGAGCATAATGGCGTGAGTATGGCTTCTCAGTTCTGTTCCATTGGTCTGTATATCTGTTCTTATGCCAGTAGCAGGCTGTTTTGATTACAGTGGCTTTGTAATATAACTTGATAGCTGGTATTGAAATTCCCTCCAACTTTGTTCTTTTTTTCTTAAGATTGCTACAGATATTTGGAATCTTTTTGGGTTCTATATAAATGTTTGGAGTATTTGTTTTGGATCTATAAAATATGCTATTGGTATTTTAATAGGGATTGCATTGAATCTATAGATTGATTTGAGTAGCGTGGACATTTTAAAGATGTTAATTCTACCAATCCATAAACATGGTATACTCTTCCACATTTTTATATCTTCCCCTCACATTTTTCAATGTCCTATCATTTTCTGAGTACAAGTCTTTTACCTCCTTGATTAAGTTTATTCCTAAGTATCTTATTTTTGTTGTCGTTGTTGCAGTGGTAAATGGGACTTTTTTTAGTTTCTCTTTCTGAGAGGTCATTATTGGTATATAAAAAAAGACACAGATTTCTATGTGTTAATTTTGTATCCTGCTACATCGCTGAATTCATTTTTTAAATCTAGTAGTTTTTAAGTGAAGTCTTTAGGGTTTTCTATGTACAATATCATGTCATCTGTGAATAATGACAGTTCTACTGTCTCCTTTCTAATTTAGATGCCTTTTATGTTTTCTTTTTGTCTGATAGCTATGGCTAGGACATCCAGTACTATGTTGAATAAGAGTGGTGAAAGTGGACATCCTTATCTTGCTCCTGTTTGTAGGAAAATTGGTTTTAGTTTTTGTACATAAGTACAATGTGGGCTGTAGGTTTTTGATATATAGTCTTTATTATGTTGAGGTATGATCCCTCTGTTCCCACTTTGCTGAGAGTTGTTATAAAAATAGGTGTTGGATTTTGTTGAATGTTTTTTCTGCATATATTGATATGATCATGTGGTTTTTGTCTTTCAATTTGTTTATGTGATGTATCACGTTCATTGAATAGAGAACATTGTATCATTCTTGCATCTCTGGAATAAATCCTACTTGGCCATGGTATATGATCTTTTTAATATGTTGCTGGATCCAATTTGCCTCTGTTTTGTTGAGGATTTTATCATCTATGTTCATCAGGGATATTGGTGTGTAATTACAAGTCTGTTTTTGTGTGTCCCAGAAGAATTTTCAGATTTTACTCTCATGGGTTTTTCACATTTTTGTTTCTGTTTATTACTAAATATTTGATTTTTTTTTGTTGCTTTTGGAAATGGAGTTTCCTAGTTCTCTCTTCCTTGGTGATTGATTGCTTTGGATGGGTTTTGCAGGTTAATATTGTAGCAGTTGTCTTATTGGATACTGTTACTGTTTGCATTAGTTTCTTTCTGGATATTTTATTTGTCACTTTTATCATGTTCTAAATTTTATGATCACATGTCAAACTGTAGATCTTTCCAATTCTTATGCCTGTAATTGCTTTTTCCTTTCAGATTGTATCTGCTATGATGTCAATGCTAAATAGCAGTGGAAACAGTGTGCAGACTTGTTTTGGGCCTGATCTTGGTGGGAAACACACTAGTGCTTTCCATGAAGTAAGAGCTGACCTAAGGGCTGAAGTATGTGCATTTGGTTATATTAAGGAAGTACCCATCCATTCTTATCTTACTGAGCTTTTAACAATCAGAAATGTGTGTTGGATTTGGTTAAGAGTCCTTTCAGCATGAGCAGGCATTAACTTACCCAAGGACTCTCCTGAGAAAACCAGAATGTAGAGATAGACCCCTTTGTTATTAGTGTTTTTATTTCTTTCCCTCCTCGCCTTGTTGATTTGCACACGTGTTGTAGGATGTGGTAGAAGACTCAGGTTTATGCCTCTACTATAATCCTACAGTCTCCAAAAGACTTTCTCCTTCTCTTCATACTCATACTAGGTCTGCAGCCTAATTTACCTGCTAATCCAGCCAGTGATGCTCTCTCAGCTCCTGCCCAGTTTTTCTTTTCTTGTGAACTGTGGCTGGCTCTTCAGGGCTGACATAGCCACCTGAAGAGGAATTGCTGTCGGAGGAGAACAACTTCCTCCGGAGGTGGCTCGCAGGTGCCTGTCCCCAGCTCTGGGCCATTAGGGATGGGAGCAGATGATCTCATGGCCTGTCAATCTTCTTTGGGCATCAGGAATTCAAGCTCAAGTGCTGGCTAGGGACAGCCACTGTAGATCTTCCTCTTTGTAACACCTAAAATGGCCATTAAACTCAGGACTCGTTAAAGACAAAAGGAAGAAAGCTTTCAACTTAAACTCGATGTCCATCATACCAGTACTTTAAAGAAGAAGCAGTTCCCCTGACAGCAATTAGGTCCACACTTAGAGCCCCTTTCTCCACTTGGTTTTCTTACTATCCTTGCTTATTTCCAACTGCTTGTTTTCCATCGGCTTTGCTGCCATTCAGCTCATATCCCCAGCCTCTCCCATGCTCTCCCACACATGGGCAGGTAAGTACCTGCCGCCCCTCTTATGGCCTTAGACTTGGCTTGTCCTTTGGTGTGTTACTCTGCCTCATCCTTTTGCTATTGTTGCTTCTTCCCCCAAGGGGAGGTGTTAATTAAACATCAAGATATTAAGACTAAATGCACACAGTGGGATGGCATAAAAAGTATGAAATGTAGGCATAAATACGTTTTTCTTACAGCTATAGATAATATTTATGTGAAACTACGTGTTGAGGTGAGTTCAGTGACAAAATGGAGGTGTTGGGGATGCTCTTAGCTGGGAGGGGCCATTGCAAGGTCTCGGCCCTACTTTCTACTGTTTTGCAATCTGGTTGGTAAGCTCATCTTTTCTCCTCTGTTCCTGGTGTTTACTATGTATCTATGCTGCCATTACTTCCCATCTAAGCTGATGTACTAAGCACCTCATACCTCATCCTCTGTAACAGCGTGTGCTTCAGACTTAAAGGTATCACTTTCCAGTTACATTCCTGCAGATCTGTCCTCCTGCTCCTCTTGGTATCTGCCCAGATCTTGCAAATTCTTCAAGTTCACAAAGTGGCTCTTTCCCTTCGATGTGCCTATCACCATTGGGGAATGACTTCTTCCCTTTCTGTCACCAAGGAGGATGCGGTGTTGTGGTCTTGGTTTGGTAGACAGAAACAGCCTCAGGTGGAGCCCCACCTAAAACACTCCTCACTGTGCTGCAAAAGGAAATGCCCCTTGCTGAATTTTTGATGACCCTTTCACACCTGTGTAATTTTGTGTCACATAAGCATATGCCACGATTAGTTACAGCATAGTCACTCTGTCAGTAAGTCTTCTGTGGTTCTCTTTCTTTCCAGAGAGGCACTAGTGATTGAACTCTAAATGAGCAGCCACTTCAGGTGGAGCTTGGTATTCCAGACAGCCATCCATGGCAACATAGGGAATGTCTTGAATTTGAATGTCAAAGCTGGTGATGGACTTCAATATCTGGGCAAATAATAGCACGAACAGAGCCCATTGGGCCCGTGTCCTGGAGGAAAGCATCACTTCTCTTCTGCAAGAAGCATGCCATAGAGGGAGGCATGAGCACTGCATCCAGGGGTGAGGAAGGGTGGAAGCCAGCCAGCCTCTCTGCCTGCCGTGGTGCCCACGTTGAGCTGCTCATGCTTTCATGGTGGCGTTGATGCCACATCGATGGAACCTCCCCACAGAACATGCTCAGGGAATGAGAACCAAACTCAAGATACAGCCTCTTAAGCACCAGCATCTTGGCCGTAGAAAAGCAGCTTTTCCCAGAACTGTTGGCCTTACCTTCGTAGCTGCCAGAGACTCCCCCAGGAATATCCAGGCACCCTTATGCATGGAGACCGTGGGGCAGTCTCCCTACAGATGAAATATTGATCTTCCAAAGAAGAGATGGCAGGCCAGGTTGGAGTGAGAGGACAGATCTGTTGGCCCCGGGCTGACCAGCAGCCCTGCAGCCTCATGGTGGGCCAGCAAAGGATTGCATGGGAAAGCTGACACTGTGCCTGGGAGAATGCTATTCCAGTGTAGGTGATTATTGTTACACTCACAGTATCACTGCCTGGTTATTGTTACAGTGTGCATTCCTTGTCATGGAGAGGCTTGGGAAACATCTTCTCATTTTTCCCATCAACGGAAGGCTGGGGCCCAGCCCTGTCCTCGCGGCTCTGCCTGTGATTTTGACCTGCTTTGGTGGGGCTGCAGTGGGGGCCCTCTGTGCCTGTGCACACAGCGGAGACCTGGTGGTTTTGTGGACTGGCGGATTGGGTCACTCTCCTTGGGTGTGATGACAGATAGCTACATCACATCGGAGTGCTATATTATGAAATTTGCCTGGATTCCCAGGGCATCTTTCATCTGACTTGATAACAATGTAGCTCATTAACAGTCTTTGTTAACTGGTAACCTAGAGCAGTAATGCGATAATCATACACAATTTTCTGTGTGTAAGAGAATAAACCATCGTGTAAGCTCTTTGTTCATTGATTTGTTTCTTTTGGCAGCATTTTAATTAAGATATCTGCTTTGTGAAAGGCAGAGACACCTGTGAACTGAAGGGGATGCCTTTGAATGTCCTGTAATCCTTTCATTTTCTGTGTCTGCTTCCTGACCCCACATCTGCCATCTTTCCCAGCTCCTCTTCTGGGTTCTGGTTTTGTTCACCTCCCACAAGGTCTCCTGTGGAAGAGCACAGAGAAGTGTGTGGAGACCAGTGCTGTCTCCTCGGGTTATAGAGGCTAACATGCCCAGAGGAAAAGGGGCTGGGGCCCTTAGCAATGGGTCTCCTGGGCTTATATCCAAATCCACGCTCAGTGACTCCCTTCTGTGGCAGTCCTACAGCCCTTCCCCCTTGACAGCCCTTTGCCGTGGGACCAGCTTTTGGGAATGAAGGTGCTGGTGGGCAGACCTTCTGGGCATGCTTGGGCCCAGCCTCAGAAGTGATTGTGTCTATGGGTGCAATGTCTTCAGTGAGGCCAGTTCGATGGCCTCAGGCTGTGCTTGGGGAGCATGCTAGCAGAGGCCAGGGGCCAGAATAAGCCAGAAGACCCTGGGCCCCAGAACACATGCAGGTCCCAGGCAGTCTATCTCGGTGGGCAGGACCCCTGCCCAAAGCAGAAGGGCAGATGACATGGGAACAGCAGAGGAAGAGCCACCCTGCACAGGTGAGACGGCTGCCAATGGCTTTGCTGATGCCAGAACTAGTACCTGGGTGAGAAGAAGGTGAGCTAGGGAAGGCTTATCTGTATTAATCTCTATACCTACAAACTTAATACATACACTAAATTCATACATAAAACTAAATCAATATGTGTTTGTGCTTTTCTATTTGTGTTAAAAGTATACATATCATAGAATTATAATATAGTCTATGGTATATTCTATTCTAGAATAGAATGGGGCTTGCATAAGTAAATAAAAAGACGATCTTTTTTATCATCCAAGTTTAAAAATAGTTGAGAGGTAGACAAACAAGCATGTGGAAGTGAGAATATCAGAGTTGTTATTTTCAAGTGAATCATGATATGTCAACATCATTCTTCAGCCCCAGAGTCCTGGCCCAATTCAAGCAAGAGGCGAGATGCTGGCAGCAAAGGTGCAGAGGGAGGATGGGTTTGGGTGCGGTTTGGAGCTGAAGAGGCAAGACTTGTGAACAGAGAGACTTGAGGGTGAGGGAAAGGTCAACTCAGCACCACCACTCCTAGGTCTGGTGTCAGTGCTGGGGTGTGGAGGGCCCCGGCGTCCTGTCTTGGGGAAGGTCTACAACTGCAACTAGCTCTACAGTTCCAAAGTTGGGCTGCAAAAGGTCTCAAACTCCAAAGCTGGGCTGTATTTGGAGAGAGTGGGAGCCCACATTCCTGTAGCTGTTTAAGCTTGAGAACTGGGGTTACAAACACACATGTTAGAGGTCACTCCAAAATGTGCTCCAGCACCCATGATAGAGCGCAGGGGCGAATCAGCAGAGAAGATAGAGTGTGCAGACGGAGGATGCTGGGGGGTGTAGGTGAGGACTGATGCCTGGACATGAAGCCTAAAGGGTCAGGCCAGCTGTGCCCTGGGTCTGAGTGTTCATGGTCCTGGAATTTCAACTGACAGGTTCTCTCCTCAGGTGTGCTCCCTCTGCGCAGTACAGAATGATGGTTGAACGTGTAGGCTCTCCTACCACATGCTTCTTTGTGAGCAGGACAAACTATGTAACTAACCTTGCTGTGCCTCGGTTTCCCCATTTGTAAAATGGGCTAATAGTTGTCCCTGCCCTATAGGGTCTTTATTGGCATTCAATGAGGTAACTCAAATAAATCTCTTACAACACTAGCATATCATGGGCACTCAGGAAATGTGACCTATTATTTACAACTTGTTTGGATCCACTTTGACTCCATCCCCAAATCCAGGCACCAAGATTAAGATTAAGAAAGTTTTCATTGTCAGTGAAATTTCAGGTGAAATATATAAATTTTTTAAATTAAATCATTATTCTTCAGATTATTACATTTGTCTCTCTTTTTTCCCCTCCATAGCTCCCCTCCACCTGTCTCCCACCCCTCCCTCTATCCTTACCTCCCTCCCGTTGACCTCATCCATAGGTGTATGATTTTTGTCTAGTCTCTCTCTGTACACCTATCACCCCTTTCCCCCTAAGAATTATCAGTCCACTCCCTTTCTGTGCTCCTGATTCTATTATATTCACCAGTTTATTCTGTTGATCAAATTTTTAATTCACTTAATTTTTAGATTCACTTGTTGATAGATATGTATTTGTTGTTCATAATTTTTTGGCTTTTACCTTTTTCTTCTTCCTCTTCTAAAAGAGTACCTTTCAGCATTTCATATAATACTGGTTTGGAGTTGATGAACTCCTTTAGCTTTTTCTTATCTGTGAAGCTCTTTATCTTCCCTTCAATTCTGAATGATAGCTTTGCTGGATAGAGTATTCTTGGTTGTAGGTTCTTGCTATTCATCACATTGAATATTTCTTACCACTCCTATCTGGCCTGCATCATTTCTGTTGAGAAATCAGCTGACAGTCGTATGGGTGCTCCCTTGTAGGTCATTAACTGTTTTTCTCTGGCTGCTTTTAATATTCTCTCTTGGTCTTTTGCTCTTGATATTTTAATTATGATGTGTCTTGGTGTGGTCCTCTTTGCATTCCTTTTATATGGGGTTCTGTGTGCCTCCTGGACTTGTAAGTCTATTTCTTTTACCAGATGTGGGAAGTTTTCAGTCATCATTTCTTTAAGTAGGTTTTCAGTATCTTGCTCTCTCTCTTCTTCTGGCACCACCACAATTCTGATGTTGGTACGCTTGAGGCTGTCCCAGAGGCTCCTTACATTATCTTCACATTTTTGGATTCTTTTCTCTTCTTGCTTTTCCAGTTGAGTGTTTTCTGATTCTTTATATTTCAAATGTTTGACTCGATTCTTGCCTTCCGCTAGTCTGCTGTTAGGTCTCTGTATAATATTTTTTATTTCAGTCAGTGTTTGTTTAATTTCTATTTGGACCTTTATCATCTCTAGTTGGTCCTTTTCTATCTCTAGTTGGATCTTTTGCATCTCTAGTTGGTCCCTTTTCATCTCTTCTTGGGACTCGCTAAATTTATCCATCTTTTCTAGCATATTCTTGGAAAACCTTATAAGCGTGGTTTTGAACACTATAGCCAGTCGTTTGTTTTCCTCCCTTTCTTTTGTTTGTGATCCCTTCCCTTGTCTCGGCATTTTCACTATGCTGGGAGAACTTCTGTGTTGGATTCAGCCTTATGATACCAGACTTGAAAAACTGCAGAAGCCTCTCTGTTGAACTTGGGATGGGTCGAGTCTCAGGGCTTAAGGGACCACCTTGCCTTCCAGTCGGCCCCGCCCTCCACAGCCCCTGAGTCTCACTTGACTGGGTAATGGCTGGAGCGGTCCCTCTGCATGTATGCTCTCTCAAAGTGCCTCTAGACTGCTGCCTTTCCTGCTCCCCTGTGCTCCGGGACCACACGAGTCTGGGTCCCCAGGGTTTTGCTCGAAACTTGGGTCCAGTGGAGTTAGAAGTGGCACAGCTGGGAGGGTCTGTCTCCTGCCCACTCCCGAAAGCCAGCAGCACAATCAGCAGTTGGTCCTCCTCGTGAAACGCCTTGCAGGCCACCAGACTTCTGATCTTTTGCGACTCCCCTAAACCTCGGTGCACCTCTCCCTCTTCCCAGTCCAAACTCCCCCCAAATGAGTTTCGGCTGGATCTGGGGTTCAATGTCGTAGGGCAAGGAGTTCAATGTCTTTGAGAGTCTCCGTCTCCCTCCCGCCAGAGAAAGCCAACCAGGTTCGCCGTCACCCGCTCTCTCCATGCTCGCATCTCTGTACCTCAGCTTTTTACAGCTCCTCTCGGTCTCTGTGAGCCCCTCTCTTTCCTTCTAGTTGTAGAATTTCCACTCCACCAGCTTTCCTGTGGTTCTGGATGATGTCCATTCTGTCTTTTAGTTGTAGTTTTGAAATTGTTGTGCGAGGCAGCAGTGTAGGTGTTTACCTATGCCGCCATCTTGGATTATCCTATAATTTAAAAAATATATATATTTTATTGACTTTTTACGGAGAGGAAGGGAGAGGGATAGAGAGCTAGAAATGTCAATGAGACAGAAACATTGATGAGCTGCCTCCTGCACACCCACTACTGGGGATGTGCCGCAACCAGAATCGAATCTGGGACCTTTCAGTCTGCAGGCTGATGATCTATCCACTGATCCAAACTGGTTTTGGTGAAATATATAATTTTAAAGTATATTTTTATAATAAAAATTAATTTTAGAATCGTTATTGATTTCCTAAAAGTGGTGAGTGTAGTTCAAAAAGTTCCCATAAGCCCCACAGTAAAGTAACATCTTACGCGGTTCTGGGGTTTATATGTTGCAATTAATGAACCAGCATGATTACATGGATATCCATTCAAGTTCGGACAGAAGTGGATTCCTTAGTTTTCTCCTTGTATCCCTTCTTTGCACTTGAACCCGCCCAGGACTCGGAGTGCATCATGTACTGGAGGCTTCTTATGGTTGTGATGGTTGCTCTGACTATCCTTGTTTTGGATGACTTTGACCTTTCGAAGACACGCTGGGTGGCATTCTGCACAACAAGCATCTCAAACTCACGGCCCGCAGGCTGCATGGGGCCCACAACAAATATTTTTGTGGCCCAGCCAGTATAATGGTATGTAAGAAGCGTTTTATAAAAATTATAACAGAGTTCACTAATGACTGATGACTATAATTGTGTTGCATTCATTTCCCTTATGTGCCTTACACTCAGGCGCACCATTTCTTTCCACTAATACTAGTAGCGAATATTTTAGCAGCTGATGGTCACATCATTAGTCTTGTGCTGACTTGTTTGGTGTGTGCAACAGGGAATATTTCACTTTTGGAGAACAGAAAAATAGGTTTATCTGTGTTATGCTTATTAATTTGTGTAGTTATTCAGTGTCTAATAAATTAATGTTCAAGAAAAAATATTAATTTTTATTAAAATGTTCCATTATTTTATGTTAATGATTACTCACTTATTTCATCCCTTTGTATTCAGCATGTCTCTATCAAAATAAACCGCCGTTTCTATGAAAATTGAAGCTTTTGTTTTTTTGTGGCCACATAAACTTGAACCTTGTTTATTTGGCCTGTGTTAGCCTTTGAGTTTGACATGCTTACTGTAGACTGTCCCTAGATCTAGGATTTTTCTCATGATTTTCTCATGTTGATATATTTATCTTAAGTGTGACATAAAATTGATTATAATCAAACAAAAAACCAAGTCTTCACTAATCTTTTGTAAGTAAAATATTTATTTATAATAAAATCTAATCTTTACTCATATAAATAAAATTAGCCAGATAGCTGACAAATGTCACCTAAGTTTTAACTGGGTAGGCTCAGTAAAAAGGAAAACGTTAATTTTTTTAATGAAGCAAGGTAGGCGTTTCTGGTTAGTGATGGCTACTCAGCTAGCATCCCCCTACCCCTGTGCTCAGGTCAGCAGCAGGCCTGGTAAGCACCGAGCTGGTGAGGCAAGTGACTCAGAGCTGTCCATTATTATTCTTAAAAAAAAAATGACCCATGAGGAAGCCTTACAATGTGGGTCTGATTTTTTTTGGGGGGGGTCTTTTCCCAAGTTTAAATCAGGACATGGCTCTTATGTACTGACAACATACTGAGTCCAGCCTACTGATGGACCAGAAAGACTTTAGAGCAGTGGTTCTCAACCTTTCTAATACCGTGACCCTTTAATACAGTTCCTCATGTAGTGACCCCAAACCATAAAATTATTTTCGTTGGTACTTCATAACTATAACTTTGCTACCGTTATGAATCATAATATAAATATCTGCGTTTTCCGATGGTCTTAGGCAACCTGATAGCGGTTCTCAACCTGAGGGTTGAGACCCACAGGTTGAGAATCATTGCTGTAGAGCCTAAGATGATCGGAAAACACAGATATTTACATTACGATTCATTAACAGTAGCAAAATTACAGTTATGAAATAGCAACGAAAATAATTTTATGGTTGGGGGTCACCACAACATGAGGAACTGTATTAAAGGGTTGTGGCATTCGAAAGGTTGAGAACCACTGCTTTAGAGCCTATCAGAGGATCATCCCTGTGCTGGGGTGGGGTGTTTTCAGCAACTGGAAGGCTGTGCCTCTGCCATCAGCGGACATGGTCCAAGGCGAGTTTGAGTAGATTTTCCCTATCTACCAGGGCCCCATTCCTCAGGGCCCCATCATCCAAGGTCCACTCTCCAGGGTTCACCCTCCAGGAACCATCCTGCAGAGATCACCCTGCAGAAACCACCCTGCAGGGACCTATCTTCCAGGGCCCCACCCTTCAGAGCCCACCCTCCAGGGCCTCACCTTCCAGAGTACCACCTTCTAGAGCCCACCTCCCAGGGCCCACCCTCCAGGGCACCACCCTTCAAGGCCTCACCCTCCAGGGCCCCATCCTCCAGGGTCCACCCTCCAGGGACCACCCTCCAGGCCCCCATCTCCCAGAGCCCACCTTCACCAATGCAAGTGCCTCTCAGAGCAGCCCCATCAGCTTTAGAGGTCAGGTCACAGGAACTACTTTATGCCCCCTAAGGCCTTGATTCACATGCATTCGAATTGGGGCCAACGTCTGCAAGAAATGGCTGGTCTCAGAAGGAAGGTAGGTGACAGAACAAGAGAAAACTTGCTCAGGCATTTGTCACCATCACCTAGATCCTATTGGCTATTTTACTCATTTAAGTTGTCTGCACCTCCAGGCCAAGCTTTTCAGACATAGTTGCACTCACCATAGCAACCCACGTGCTCTTTCATGGTGGGACCATTCTCTGGGTGTGGCTAAGAGTATGGGCTCTAACCCAGATGGCCAAACTCTAATTTGTCTGCCACTTCCTCTGTGCATGACTCTGCCAAATCCTTTGGCTTGACCTCAATGTCCTTTTCTGTCACCTGGGGAGAATGGCCACAGTGGGTGCTATGAATTTCCAATGGTTATTCATGCAAAACACTCAGAACAGGGTCCAGAACTTGCAAATGTTCTACAATGCTATCTGCTACAAGCTGGGTACCCACCATGGTGGGAGCAGAAAGAAGTGTGGTGCTTACATGGGGGAAGCTGCAGGCAAGCAGGGCAAGTACGGGCACTCCAGAGGCAGGCACAGGGCACTGCAGGGCCCAGAAAAGAAGGAAGACTCATGACACAGCAGAGTGGTTCCCTGGTGCAAGGAGCTCTGTCCTAGGGAAGAGGGAAGAATGTCCTGGGACCTGATGTGGCAATGCCCAGGGCTCTGGAAGACCACATGATATTAAGGAGGGCCAGGAAGTCTCTGTGCCAGGGTGGAGGGGCAGGAAGCCTATGATGCAGGCAAGGTGCCAAGATGTTCAGTGCCCTGTTTGTCTGGATGTTGTGAGCTCTGTTTTCTCATTCACAAAATGAATGGCATGAAGACAGTGAGTGGATGTACGACAGAAGGTCAGAGACAAGGGGGAGGATTCTGAACTACTGATGCTCATATAGCAGGTATGCTAAGAGAAGCAAGAAGCAGAACAAAGAGACATATCAAAAGAGAGAATAAACTACCACTCTGCAAAAAGCTGCAAAAACCCAGTTTAAAGGAAGAATCTAGTGAGATAAAACCAAAGCCAGCTATACCCAGAAAGATGAATAAAACTTGAAGCTACCAAGAACAAAGAAAAGCAAATGACCTATAAATATATGAGAACTGGAGGCTCAATATACAAAATTCATGCACTCTGGGTGGAGGGGGGTGGGGGGGGGAAGTCCAGGAGCCCTGGGAGAATGTCCGGCTGTGGGCTTAGGCCCACTTCCTAGGGAAATGGGGAGTGGACCTAACTCAGATATCCTTAGCCCTGCCACACAGGCAGAAGATGCTCCCACCACTGCTGCTGTGCTCGCCAGCCTTGAATCCAGCTTCTGGCTGAGTGGATTACAAGAGGAAGCAGGCCAGGCTGAGGAACCCCACCAGTGCACAATCGGGGCCAGGGAGGGATGCAGGAGGTTGGCTAGGTGGTGAGAGACTGCAGGAGGGCTCCATGACTAGAAGATGAACTTCAGCAAAATTAAAACAAATTTTAAAGGAATATATGGAATAAAAGAAGTGGCAGGAAGCCAAGAAACGCTAACATTTATGTTTACATTTAAATAGGTAATGATTATTTTCAAAATTACAGCACTATTAAATACATTAAATTTTACAGGCTATCAGCATGGGAAGTTATATGAGAGAAAAATGAGGGAGAGAAGTAAAAACATTATAGGGCCATGATATAGAATGTTGATTAATTCTTAATATTGATAGAAACATATAGTATTAAATTTGTCTGATATAAATTTGAGTGAAGCTCCTAGAATTAACAGGGGGTGGGGCTGAAAAGTTCCCAAGCAATTACAGGGCTAAGAGAAAGAATAGAAGATGAGGAAGGAGGAGAAAGAGAAGGAGGAGTACAAAGAGGAGGAGGAGAAAGGGGAGGAGAAGGAGGAGGAGGAAGAACAAACAAGAAAACATCATAAACAGATAACAAATCAGAAAGACCGAGGTATGTACTGGTATAAACATATAAAAGTAAATCTGGATTAGTTAAATTAATCTATTTAAAACAAATATTTATTTTGATTTAAAAATTTAGTCACCTGATATTTATAAGAAACACTAGTGGCCCAGTGTATGAAATTTGTGCATGAAGGAAGGTTCCTTCAGCCCAGCCTGCACCCTCTCCAATCAGGGACAAGGATCAGGCCTAAACTGGCATTCAGACATCCCTCTTGCAATCTGGGACCACTGACTCCTAACCTCTATGCCTGCCTGCCTGATCACCCCTAACTGTCTCTGCCTACCTGGCTGATCACCCCTATCTGCCCTCCCCTGCCAGCCTGGTTGCTCCCAACTGCTTTCCCCTGCAGGCCAATTGGATTCTGGCTGGTTGGTTTCTATGCCAGTCAGCATATCTGGGCCTAACTCTAGGCCATATCAGAGAGGTGGGTCTGATCAGCAGCCCCAATGGAGGCCTGGAGACAAAGAGAGAGGCAATGGCTGATCAACAGTCAAAGAGGCTGCAGATTAGACCCTGCCTCTCTCTCTGGGCCTCTCTCTGGGCCTGATCTGTAGCCCTCTTGGCAGTCAATGCTGGGTTGCTGCACCCATGTGGTAGCAGTCAGTGCTGGGTTGCCATAGCAACCCAGCATTGCCTGCAGGACTGACTTCTGGTGTTTGGTCGAGGCTTCAGTCGTTTTGGACATTACAGACCCTGGGTTTTTATATATTAGGATAACTAAAATAAAAATTATAGTAAGATAGAAAATAAAGAGATGAAAGAGGTTATACCAGGCAAATGCTAACAAAAATATGACAGATGTAGAAATAGTAATATCAGGAAAAAAACTGAATTTAAGTAAAAAGCTTGACAAAGGACAGACTATGCTTGGCATTGATAATAGAAGCATCAGGAAGCTTTATGTACCTGACAGCATAGCTCTGAAATAAAGTCCAACATGATGCCCACAGGGAAGGAGCAGGAAGCTTTAGCAGCTCTGTAGAAGCAACAGAGAAGGGGCAGAATTCTACTAGGAAGCCAAAGGAGACAAAAGTGACCTCACAGACTCCAAGAAACTAAAAATCTAAAAAACATAAGATTTCTCAGCTGTAAATCTCAAAATATTTCTTAAAGACTCTCGAGGGTTTCTGAAGCTGGAAATGACAAAGTAGTGAATTATTCTAACCCTTCTCTCAATACCAGCTATAAATCCAGAAGAAAAAAATGGAAAAAGCATTGAAAGGCACAGAAGAGCCTCTCAAAGCAGGAAGAAGCCAGAGAGACATCGAGACATAAAGAAAGAGAAGTAGGAGGGTTTGATACTGCCCCACACTGAGAAGGGCCCACACTGGCCCACACTGAGCTGGGCCCACACTGCCCCACACTAAGCTGGGCCCACACTGCCCCACACTGAGCTGAGCCCACACTGCCCCACACTGAGCTGGGCCCACAC